>OX359247.1:60446983-60631743 GCA_947179485.1 Allacma fusca | reverse complement strand
TAGTAGGATTGTCGGGTCATTTGTAGTTTCTGGCCCCCTCAAAACCCGAACTGACAAATAAATACAGGCCCAAGCCCGATCTTAACCCGGTCCATTGTTTTATTGCAGCCCGAACCCGGTAGGAGCCCGACGTAAGTTCATATTTACAGCCCGAAACCTACCAAAGCTCGGATGGGCTGGGTTCGGGTCGGTCCGAATCCAAAAACCCGCTTCCGGGCCCCAGCTCTACTTGCACACTACTAATAAACTGCACTGTGCAATCCAATGGACATTTTACACACCTGATGTTTAGCGTACCAATCAATGTTTTTGAATATCGGGTATTGTATTACTAGGGTGAAATGCCCGGACGTCATTAGAACGAAGATAACCTGACGCCTAACAAGCATTAAAAAATATTGCTGCAGTGAAAATCACGAATTTTTTAATATTTTTAATATCGGGTATTGTATTACCCGGGTGAAATGCCCGGACGTCATTAGCACGAAGATAACCTGACACCTAACAAGCATTAAAAAATATTGCTGCAGTGAAAATTACAAATTCTTTAATATTTTTGAATATCGGGTATTGTATTACGCGGTTTCAGTATCCGCCGAATATTTGCATTAACAGTAAAGCAACAGACTATAAGCGATAAGTGGGTTTGCATTTTGTTTGGTCCTAATTGGCCAACACAAACGGCAGTAATCGTCATTTAAACATGCTAACCTAGGCCTGGTATCCTGTTACCCGAATGGGCCCTAAAAATTAATTTAAGCTCCTGGTATTATATGGAAACGATTCGCGTCGTTGGTTTTGCCTTAAACACAGTATTTCACAGAAAACACAGAAATAGCCCGAGGCAACACTTGGGTCACAGGATCATCACGGGACGTCGCTTATGGAAAATCTACACGAGGTTACACATGTCTGCTCATGACCGTATCTTACATATACCTGTATGCGAAAATGCGACATAAATCGTTCTGTAGCAAGCCTAACTCCATAACGCCCACTTCATTCACAAAAATACATATAACAAGTAAAAGAAGCCCCGTTCTCAACCTTAACGGTATAGGATGACATATTATACGATCTTCGTTACATGGTCTATGACCCGGCACAAAATTCCAGACTTAATTTTTAAAATGTAAAAGACCCTCCTGTTTATCTTAACATTTCCCATGTTAAACTCCAGAATAAATTTAAGGATGTCGATGAGACTTGGTAATTTGAAACCCAGAACTCTACTTAAGTTTATTTGATTAATGTTGTTTTGATATTGAATATTACTCTTCTGAGTTTAAGGAACTACTTGTGACTAATAGTTGTTAATCTGAGGTTGAGAAAACAGCTTTGATCAGTAAGTCATTTTATAAGCCACTGAACCGATTAAAATGATAACCTAAACCAAGTCAGGGTCTCAGATCGAATCAGTTATCTTCACCCCAATTACTTCCTTACTTACATCCTAGAAGAGTATTAGTTCAATTCAATTATTTTATTAAGGAATTCAATTCTATATTCAAGATTTAATAAATTATCATTATCTCAGCATTACTAAACCTAAACCATCAGATTCTTGTCTAACTACTCATTAAACGACACATTATTTACCAACCATAAAACCATCATTAGTTCTCACTCAAATTATTTACAACAATTCCCCATTGTGACCATAGCACTTTTCAGTGTCTGCTTCTAATATTATGTATGTTCAAAGATCGCTGGTTCTTACCTTTGGCTTGGACAATAGTCTCGGTGAAAACGCACTGTATTTTCTTTAAAACCTACGATTATGAGTTTGTAAAGTACATATTAATTTTAACCTAAGTTCCTTTAAAACTAAGTAAACCTTATAATTGTCAAAATCATTTACCTTTATTTATCGACTTTACCAATTCAAATAATTGAACCGCTGCAGTCATAAGTTCCGACCGAGTATAGAGTCAAAATAAAATCAAAGTCATATATATGTATTTTTTGTGTTGTTGGGCTATCGAAGGGGAGGTATTGCTCCTGTCAGTCACAACAGTATTGCATACATTGAATGATACAACTAGTATATTATTTGCCTGACGAAGATTCAAAGCTCGAAACACACACGCTGCAAACAGAATATAATCCTTGTCGCGTCTTTAACAAATTACAGTTATAATTTTTATAAGCTGGTTGTTAATCTTGAATGATTGGCTCTTCTTGTTAAAGCGTCAAAAGTATACATAAAGCAGAATACATCTAATCTGATAGTGGTTCAGCTACAACATCTATGTGAATACTAGCTAGTTCTAGCGCCCTCACAACGGATAGACTCCGACGTAATATATTTACTACTCTAGTTTTCAGGTTGCACATCCAGGCCGCTCCTACTTCAGCTTGAATTGTAGCCACAGTGTCTGGTAGGCGCAGGATGAGCAGCATACAGAAATCGTCTAAAGTTTTTATCTGAATTTCTTTGTTTTCTTCCATTATTTCACCGCTTCGATAATCGATTTGGAAACTTCTCATAGCATTCATAGCCGAATCGTCCTCTTTTTTTGCTTCGGTTTTCAATTTCAAAAGCTCTACAGGTCTTGCAAGATGTTTAGCTTGAATACCTTCTAATTGTTTTACAGTATTCAGTAGTTTTGAAATTAGTTGATTAATTTCCTTCAAAACGACATTATGATATATAGTAGGAGCCATTTCCACTTCGATTTGCTAATGAGCTGAGTGAAGAATTACTGCTAAAACAGAAATAATAAAAATCATTTTTTCAACTTCCCTGCTCAAACTAATTCAGTTTGCTTTTCGAGAAAGCTCCATTTGTTGCTCAAAAGTGAGTGTAAAGTGTTTCGGGTTGTATAAGTATTGGGTACACCCGGCATGCCAACTGTGACGCAAACTCTAAATTTGACACATCGTATGGAAGTTGATAGTTAAAATACTCTTGAATGCTTCAGTAAATATGTATAAGTTTATTATTTTGTACAAACAATGATCGTATATCCAAAACTTTTACATCCTGTAGTAAATCTAAAGAAACCCAAAAATGTTGTGTTGCACTACACATATCAACCACTCACATTTAACAACACTCGAACAAGGTTATGGTTTCGGCTGGGATGCATTATGTGATGGTGCTGTGGTCCATGATGATGGTTGTGACCAGGACATGATGATGTTGACCTATAAATAAACCAAATTACAATGTATGTCAAGAGACAAAATCTAAACAGCTTTTTTTCATTTCCTTGTTCACATTTAAAAAACGTTAATAAATGAATAAAAAATAAATAACGTAAAGCCCAAACCATGACCCCTACCTGAAGTCTCGTGGTCCTGTCTGAGTGTAAATAAATACCTACAGTATCCTCAAACTTATAGCATTTGTTTATTTTGCCCAAAACTTTAAATTAAAATGTAGAGAATTGTTTTTTTTTAATTTCAAATTTTGATCATACATATGCGTGCATAACTCCTGGGGTCCAAGTGGTACTTTGAGCAAGTCTTGATTTTAGTTTTCATTTTTCATAGAAATTATTATTTTGCGTATCAATGGTTCAACCCAAACTTCACCCTGTTTCCATTAACCACAAGTAGGTCAACCTAGATTCCTGCATTAAAATATTTGTGTCCGGTATTAAAGGAAAGGACATTATGATACCTTAAACCTATTAATTAAATACGATTGTACCCATAATAACTAACCCCATTTTCTTTAGTCACAATAAATAAATTGAAGCACACTTCGTCTCAAACTGTAGCACACTATAACAAGCAGCTTGGCTATGAGTTGAAATGTTAATTATCGTGCATATACAACACATGCCACTTCATACAAAATCTCTCTCTATACTACAAGTATCACATTCTCCAGCATTATACCTCTGCCACATAACTTCATAAGGCAGTGGGACTCATCAAAGGGAACTGCTGGGTACGTAGAAAATCCAGCTATTCAAACTACTAAAACTCGACATCGCAATTGAAATCTTCACGTATTTTCAATATCTGTATTGATATACAAGTTTAGTTTTTTAGCTAACGGTATATGTAAACACGAACGTGTTCACTTCCTGTAATTTTTGGATGAATGTGTTAATGTAAATAAAATATTGGTAATCAAAGTGAACACAAGTTCACCTTGGTTGAACACGTAGTCGACTACCAATGCATTCAAGTGTGAACAGCAGAGAGATAAACGAAGAATATATTCGAATGTGTACATCTCAGGGAAAGAGAAGGAGTGTAATGGAGAGGACGAGAGACGCAGAGCACATTCGGATGTAATTCGGAGGGTAGAGAAATTGGGAGTACATTTGTTTGTACCTCTGAGAAAGAGGGACGGAGAATTCATTCGGGTGTACATCGGTAAGAAGGAAGGATGAACAATACATTCGAGAGTACTGCGCAGATGGAGACCGATGGTTAATACATTTAAGTGTATAATAGTTAGCCGAGAAGTCAACGGAACCCCACATTCGGGAGTAGTACGTACAAGCTAGATAGCCACAGAGTTGGCTCATCTAGGGATAAAAAAAATGGGTGTACTTAACCGCCTATTTCTCTGGTTGGTTTTAATATGACTACAAAATATCACTAACAATATTACTTAATAGCCGAATATGTTTTTATCAAATCAAAAGTCAAAGTATCGGGAACTGAATATGTATTGCAAGGTTAACAACATTATTTATAAATGAGACCTTTTCCCGTACATACGTACCTAAAATTTTCAACACAATAGATATGAATTTAATCGTCTGATGTCATGTTCAGAATACTAAACGAAGGGATATATTCAATAGCTCCTTCATCCCAGTCTTGGAAACTACTCGGAAATAAATTTCGAAAATTAAGCAAACAAATTAATTCCTACAAAATCTTCCTGACCACCGCAACCATTTTTTGGACTAGTCTAACCTGTCTTTGAATTATTACGGTAATGGTCAATCCGGACGTGCACCTACCGAAACCTTGCTTAACCGACTTTAACTTCCTTTAACTGATCAAGTCTGATCTTTTCGGCTCCCCGTCATATCGTGAAGGCCTCTACGAAAACCAGTCCGAAATCCTCAGAAAATCACTCGATCGGTAGTAGCAACGGGAGTTGTGTACAACGGGATAGGACGTAATCGACCGAAGCTTATGACTTGCGTCAAGTGGAAGTTCCTCGTTTATTGGAAATAATCGCAATCCCGCATCCCCATCACAAAGGAAGATCAATGGGTTTCCTTCAGTGTAGCGTACATTCTAGAACATCTATGGGCATCCCATACCTGTTATTGATCCATTTCGTGCGTTTATACGCCGCCAGTTCATCTAAAACGCTGCGTCACTCCCACAAAGGGATCTAGCATCTAGTTAGTGGGTCCGAGTCGTGTTCGTTATCGGAAGTCACCAGAAAATTACCCCTTCCAAAAACTACTAATTACGTCTAAGCACCACCACCCACCGAATCAAGAAAGATCTGACAATCCTTGCGGTGTCTGAGACTGGTGAAGTTTCCCGTGTTGAGTCAAATTAAGACCCAGGCTCCACTCCTGGTTGTGACCTGCCATCCTTATCTTCAAGTTTCAGCTTTGTAACCATGCTTCCCCCGGAACCCAAAAGCTTTGGATTCCCGGAGGCTGCCCACTGAGTCATTCAATTAACGACATCAGATTGTCGGTCGGCATAGTTTATAGTTAGAACTATCTGATCGTCTCAGATCCTCAAAAAATCCTTTCGCAGTAGATCGTCTTACGACGATCCAAGAATTTCATCTCTAACGTCACAATACGAATGTGCCCGTCTATTCCTGTTAATCTTCACCTCAGCTCATAAAGCCAAGGAAATTTAACCCAGATCCTATCCCTTTATTTCGTTACTAATGTTCAGGCTGTAGCGACTTCTTTGATCACTCCAATTTTATCAAAGTAAGCATGCCCAAAACCCGTGGCACCTGATTAAGAGAACCACGAACTAATGGCAAAAATCGTCCAGCAGACGGTAAACACCGCAAGGCGCAACATCCGTCTGAAACCGAGATCCAACTACGAGCGTTTTAACGGCAACAACTTCTGATTACGGAGCCTCGTATGAGTTTTGTATTGATATATTTCGTCACTGAATCCCCGTGCTGGGATTTTATGTACTTAAGTGAACAATTTGCGCGCCTGCGACCTTCATTGAATGTGGTATCAGTTTCGCAGTTGAATTGTATCCTGGACATTTCATTATGCATGTAATAAAATCAAACATAAAGAAATGTTCTTGTTCTTAGCCTGAGTAGGAATTTTAGATTTTGTAATGAATCTGCAACTTCTTGTAGACGGGTTCCTGGTATTTTCCCCTATAACATTTAAACAGGTGAAATAAAATATGTTAAGTTGCATTTTTTCAATGAACAAGTTTTTAAAAATTATGATATAAACGAACCCATATGTGTACAGCCGCTAACATCACACTTAATGTTTGAATTTAGAGTGGCGGAGACTTGTGGGAGGGTTACAGGGAATTATGTATGGAAATGGCAAGGTCAACTATATTGGTGTATTTGAACACCGACTTCTGCAGAGGTGTGGTAAATACCTTTTCCCAGAAACTCGGGGAGGCAATTGAACCCTGCGTAATCTTCTTTCCTCCACACCAGGTTGACTCGACCATCCCAGTTAATTATTTCAATCCCCATGATCTTTCTCATTGATATTTAACCCGGATGTTCCATCAACTCCTCTTTCAACCCCGTACATGCTGTCCCTAAACGATTGTTAAATCAAATGCATTATAATAGCCAAAGAGAATCCTGTACATGCACGCGTGTTTCTACTGTACTTATTTAACCTGTAGTAATGTATGTATGTATTTTAGGGTTCAAGTGCTGATTCGGTGGTGACAAATCACTAACAGTACAAGGTAGCGTTATGGTGCAAGACGCTCGCCCGGTAGACACTTGACAGCAGGGAAAATAAAAAAAAAGAATTGTGTCTCAAAGTTTTTATGCAGATCTGTCCAAACATAAGGGAGCTCATATGAGCATAACCTCACCTCTCGACAGTCCTGTAGCAATCATAACCTGTAGTAATAGTCGTAATGCTTTCGTGGTTCAGGTTGACGGGCCAGGCTAGAACGGATAACAGAGGAGAATTGAGAACAGAGAACAGAGCGGCTAGAAGTGACGACAACCGAGAACAGAGAACAAAGGACAAGATTTGGGGCCGAAACAACCGAGGACACATTCGTCTAGAACCGAGAACAGAGGACACATTCGTCTAGAACCGCGAACAGAGGATACATTCGTATAGAACCGAGCACAGAGGACAGGATCACTGAGGTGGAAATTACTGAGGACAAGTTCACTAAAGACAAGTTCAGTGGGGACAAGATCAGTGGGGACACGAACTGGGTGTAAGAAATTAAATTAAATTTGTAGGGTCATAATTGAAAAAATATTAAATCGTTGTACCTAAACGGTTTTATGTACACTTGGATATTTGTTAACAGTTGGTTTTTTTGGACCCAACAAATTAAATTTTATTTCTTGTACCCAGTGATCTGTTCTCGGATCGAGTCCCCAGTGATGAGTAAGTTAGATTTTGCTGCAGTTGTATTTATCAGAGCCGAGGGAAGTTCAGGTACCTCTATCAACTAATACAAGCGAAGTCGAGAGTTGCTCCTGTCAAGTCAGTAACAATTCCCAGACTGGAATTATTAGGTTGCTGTATTGGAGCTCGTCTGGCAGACACTGTAAAGAAGGACCTGGAACTTCCGGACATTGCGTCGTATTATTGGACTGACTCGAGTGATGCATTGAGTTGGATTAAGAGGACGGATGACTGGGCTACCTTCGTAGGAAACAGAGTTCGAGAAATTCGAGAATTGTCAAATCCTGAAAGTTGGAGACATATAAAAGGTTTGCTCAATCCTGCAGATTTACCTTCTAGAGGATGCTCGGCGAATCAGTTGGTCAAATCCAGATGGTGGGAGGGACCTAAGTGGCTGATATCTCCATCCAATTTGTGGCCTAAATCTGAATTGAATCCTGGCGAGCATCTGAGCGGAAAAAATCAGTCTCGTGTCATTTGGCTTCACCTGAGGTTCCCTGGTATGTCACCAAGTTTAGTAAATACATGCTAATTGTGAGGACGCTTGCTTGGATTCAAAGGTATCGATACAATTGTGGGCATAAGAATGACAACAGGACTGGTGACCTAAATTTCAACGAAATTGTCGGGGCTGAGCAATGGCTAGTACGTGTAATACAGCAGGAAGCATTTGGACATTTGCAAGCCAGCTCAAAGGGCATACCGCAGCAGCTTAATGCCGAGAAGGATCAGAATGGTATTTCGAGGCTAAGAACCAAAATTTTCTATAGAAAGGAGACATCCCTTTTTCGTTGTCCCATGTTGCTACCTTCTGATCATCCTGTAGTAAGTATGCTAATCCAGAAAGATCATGAAGACTGTTCTCATGGTGGTGTTCAAGTTGTGATGAGCATTATTAGAGAGAACTTCTGGATAACTAGAGGCGGAAAGTCAATTAGACAGGTTATACAGCAATGTAAAAGATGCAAAAGATTTTCTATGAAGAAATTGAATGCTGTTCCTGCCCCACTACCACTGGATCGAGTTCGGGATGCGTGTGTATTCGAGGTTGTAGGAACTGATTTAGCAGGACCACTTTATCTTAAAGACAAGCCAAAATGATGGGTAGTAGTCTTTACCTGTGCAGTTTTCCGGGCCGTGCATTTTGAATTAGTTTCTTCCCTTTCCACAGAAACGTTTATGCAAAGTCTTCGTCGATTTATAAGTAGGAGGGGAAGGCCTTGTACCGTATATACGGACAACGGCACTAATTTTGTCGGAGCTGCCAATCGGTGGAAGAAGTTAGACTGGGGAAAACTGGAGAACTCAAGTCTTGGATATTCCCATGCAGTCCAGCCTATAGTCTGGAAATTTAATCCTCCAAGTGCACCATGGTGGGGAGGCTGGTGGGAGCAAATCGTTCGAATGTTGAAACAAGTCCTCCGGAAGATATTTGGGAAAGCGTGTCTGGAATTTGAAAGATGATGACTGCTGTGTGACTGCGAAACCGTCATTAATTCAAGACCTCTAACCTACATGTCTGAAGATGCAAAGGAATTGGTTCCGTTGAGCCCTTCACTCTTTTTGCAAGAGATTCGAGAAGTTGGAATTCCTGATGTAGATGCCTTAGACGCCTTGTGACTAAACAAGAGGTTACAGTATCGACAGAAGCTCAGACAAGATTTTGGCAAGAGGTTCCGGTGTATCTAGGTATATTGAGCAACGACAAGCGAAAACTGGAACTGTTTCAAACAGTGAAGCCTGGTTATATCGTTCTCTTTAGTAGCGATAATTTAAAACGACTCGATTGGCCTATGGCGAGAGTCATGGAGGTCTATCCAGGAAATGACGGGGTAATCAGAGTCGTGAAGGTGAGGGCAGCTCTCGGAGACGTGTGGCGACCCATTCAACGTCTTTACGTATTTGAGGTGGGAGATGAAGATCGGACGGAACTGTTAGTTTTGGAAAAGTTGAAGCAAGTCGATCAAGAATCTCCAATAGAGACTGCAGGACCCGGAACCGAATTTCAACCATTAGAAGATATTCGGGAAGGAGTGGTAATCACTCGCTGTGGAAGAAAGGTAAGTCCACCTAAACGCATTGACTGTTGATTGAATGTTGTAAATTTTGATAGTAGTTTTGACTTGTTTGTATCGATAAGTCAAAAGGTGGGAGAATGTTAAATGTAGTTATGCATACAAATTGTAGTTTGTATTGGAGTAGTGATTCTGAGTCACGATCCAACACAGTCGAACTTACCATCGAACCGACCATCGGATCTACCATTGAGCCGCCCCCGGTTGTGTACAAGGACGGAGAGTATTCAAACTCAAATGTGACAATAAGTTATAGATTTCATGATATTGTTAGTTTCAACTTAAGACATAAAGTCATTTTATGTTGTGTGGAAAATGTGAAGTTGAGTTGAGGTTATTTCATTGGAGAATAGAAAACTGATTATTCTCTGATATACCAGCGGAGGAAAATGAGAGAAGTAAGCGACTAGAATCTGGTTGAGTAAGTTGTTACATATTGAGAATCTCTGTCAAGTTTCCGTTTTCACTGAAAATAAACCCGATTGTATAAAAACTGATTTTCCTGTTCTTTTCAAAGGGGCATTCCTATCTTAGGCTTTTGAACCAAGTCCATTTCTAACACGGCCAATGGGTTGATCTAAGCATACTCGAGAAGCTTTTGGGTACGATAGGAAGTATATTCCTACAACCCGTTAGAGCTACTTTTGGGATCGGGATACACCCGGGTATTGGGTTCGGGATCGGGAACGGGTTCGAGTTCGGGTGTCTAATTAATGTTCCCAAATACTTTGGGACCAGGTTCAGGAACATGCTCAGCAGACCCGGGATTTCGAGATCGGGACCGGGTTTGGGAACGGGTTCAAGCTTGATGAAGGTATTTGTGTTCCCGTCGGGAACCGGGAACATCTTCGTTCCCACACCCGTTACACGCTTCACGTTCCCGGGAACTACGCATCCATCTAACGGAGAAAAAATACCCTCAGCGGGATTTGCTTCCCTCGTTAAAGTGTTGAGATAATAATTTTACATAAGCGACTTGAGCCGTTTCGCATATTGTCAGTTGGGATCGCATAGTATCGATTACCGCCTACTCTAACTTGCAAGATGAAAGTCATTGCAAAACTCATAGCGGGAATCGTTTAAGCAGTCTTCCTGCAGCTTTTTCGGCAACGCAGACCAGACGTTTAGTTTGATGACCATTTTTAATAGTGCCTAAATCTATTGTTGCATGGTACGCATGCATAAGTATTGCTAAATCAATAAAAATGCGAAGAAAAAAATTGATTTACACTAACTGCACTGGTCCCGGGAACGAGTCCGGGTTCAAGGGTTTTGGGATCGGGATTGGGAGCAAATTTTATCTGATTTCGGGTTCGGGATCGGGATCGGGTTTGAGATCAACGATTGAAGCATGTTTAATATCTGGGTTTTTGTGCACCTGATCCCAGTATTTCGGGAACGGGTTTGGGTTTGAGTCCGAAAATATTGATGACCCGATTTTCGGGATCGGGTTCGGGAATGGGATCAAACTTTTCGTTCCCACAAGTAGCTCTACAACCCGTCAAGACACGTATCTACAAATCTGTATTTTGAAACCCATTTTATTTAAAAATGAGAAATTCCAGTCTGCCGACCTTCTAAAAGCAGTTACTAGAGAGCAGGGCTGGAGTATTCGAAACATATGAATACAATACTAATTAAGATTAATCCTAACGGATTCTAATTCCAATTCAAATGTATTTCTTTCATAAAATGAAAATTCCAATCGGATTTATTCAAATATTTTGTATGAATTCCAATGTAACTCAGATACTTTAGTTATTAAATATTAATACCTGGAGGTACTAGAGTCCCAAAAATATCGTAACGTTATACTAAATTTAAGCCACAAAGTGTCTAAATTCGGCAATTATAAATGCAACGAAGCCAGGGGATATGCAAGACCATTTTATAAAGGCATTTCTGCTTAATCTACACAAGTACCATAACCGTAAATGACTTGTTGTTTCACCTTGTTTTTCAGAGATACTCTAGTAGTCAAAAGGTGAGCTGCATGATTGTTTCCCTGAAAAACTTAAACCCCTTTTTTCCAAATCAGAAAATTAATGACAAATGAATTGATTGCTTATAGATAACAGCGAATTAATTTCCAGAAAATAAAGTATTTTGTTCATCTGCGAAATTTTGTGGAGTCAAAAATAATCCCAAATTTTGTATTCCAATGAGTAGTTAAAAAAACCATGTTATGGCTGAGAAAAAACTACTTTTGCTGCTTGAATTTACGATATAAACTTCAATATGTCATAGATTTTTCGGATATATAAGCATTGGATACAATATTCAAATATATTTTGAATACTAATTCGAATACAGATATTTTTTTCCGATTCAATACGGATTTAAATACTTGAAAAAATACATTTAGGAATACTAATTCCGATAAAAATACCACAAAATAGGAATGAAATACCGATTCCAATTCTAATTCCGATTCGAATGACCAGCCCTGCTAGAGAGTTAGGTTTTTAACTCGTCTACCTTATTGTAATCATTACTCTGACTTTAAAATCCGGAGTCAAGAGGGGGGCAATACGGTTCAGAAACTATGCTAAGAAACGAAGTGCAAAATTTGGTTTAGCTTCATACAAACTGTCAGTTTAGGCATTAATTAATTCTTATATGCGTGAGTACATTTAGGAAAGCATCCTTGTTTCAATTTGTCCGTGGTATCATGCATTTAGCCCATTGGGCCTCTGCATAAAACCATATTTACATGATTTAAATAATTTTAAGATGGTTACATGAACCAACAATAGAAACAAACTGCCTCCAAAATCAGGTCTAAACCTGGAGATTCCAAACTATTGGCCATGGTCAGAACCTCGTTAGATTCAGACACCAGTGTTTTCTTGGGACTTGGAACTCGACGGTCTAGCTCAAAAAGTCAGCATTGCAAAATAGAGATTGAAGCAGAACATGTACAATTTTTGCTCGAAATAATTTTATGTTTATGTTTTGGGAACTCACAACCAGATCTCTACACACACGGTGTTCAAGTGAGAATTTCTTGAGATTCAGGCGCAGCATTGGCAGCAATACTGTATGTTGTATAAGTCATGGAAGTAGAAAGTGCAAATTGCCTGCATGCTCACAAACGAAAAAATAGATTATAGCATGCAATTGATAAACAAGTACCGGTCTAAATAATTGTGCTGTTATAACAGCGGAACATGCTCATAAAGAGAACGTGCCATATAATTAAAGCTGCCAGATGCCTACTTTTTTAGTAGACTAACTACTATTTGGGAAGGCAGTTTACTAAAACATCATGAGATCAACTAAAACTACTATTTGATTGAAAAAGCTTCTAAACTCTACTTTTTTTGCCTAAAATAATTGTACGATTATTCTGTGCTAGGAAATGTGAGCACGATTAAGCGAGACTTATCCGACATTTCAGAACTTGGTAATGTAAATTTTCTAATCACTACTCACGTCTACCTATGTAAAAGTAGGTCTATCATTGGAACTCAAATTCTGTTCACTGTTTCATTTTTGTAGCATACTGCAATAGTGCATTAAAGTGAAGTTTTAGAAATCATAAAATGAAAATGAAGTGGAAATCATGACTAAATATTTGCCTTGTCACCGTTAGCACTGAATAGTTGCTTTTATTTAAATGTAAGTACACTGTGTGCTATTATTTGACCTGATAAAATTAAAACAGGAGGAGATTATACTTTCAGCGATGGCTTACAAAAAAGTATCTAAAAGTAATTATTACAGTCCTAGTTGAGTACTTACTTTCGCTTCCTGCCAGGTAAAATTCTTTCGACGTTTGTTTCTTATAAAATTGTCTTGCTAGAAATATTTTTGACAACACAAACAGGGTTCTGTGCTTCATTTCAGGAACCAATGCTGGCCACTGAGCGCGTATTCGCTTTTTCATCAATAAATTTTGGACGTATGTGCATTCTAAAATGTCAATGTAACTTCTGGAAGCAATGACAGTTGTAAACGTTATTCTAGAATGGATTTCTGTATCATTTTAATATGCTACACCATTTGACACGAATTCGATTTGGTGACACAAATTTGCTGAAACAAATTCATTCCTCTGACAAGTATTAGTTACTAATATTAATATGCAGCAGAAGTACTTGCCAATAAGCAATATACCGTAGGTGTGTTTATAGAATAGTTATGTTAAATCGCTTTAAGAAAATGCTAACGTTAAAATAGACAAATTGTTTTTATACGACGGAATAAAATTTGACATAAAATTAAAAAGCCTACTATTTTGTTTATTCGAATCTGGCAGCTTTACATACAATGCGACTATATAAACTGCCGATTTTGTCTACATTTCATGTTCTGTTAGGGAGTACCACGCATACGCATGTGGCTGTTATTCCTATATCTAAATAAAAATCTAAAGTGTCTTCAAGCATATGTAGAATAAGAGTGTGAATTCATCCACACTAGGGATTTGTGACTGTGTCGTATTTAAAGTAATATAATACGTATACATGGGACAGCAAACTGACACTAATTTCAACCAAACATAACAATTTGGCAACCATGGCAAAAGAAAGCTATTTATTATTGATTATCTCTCAACAATAATGGATTTTATAGGGGAACAATGAAAGTCAATCTCGTGATTATTTTAGCCTACAGTTCGTGGAACGAGTGGGCTTCACTTCCACTCCACTGGTAATAATATAACTGAGCCTTATAGCGTTGGTCTGTATCTCTATCTCTACTTTAACAGTCTTATATGTATGTTTTGTCAAATACTGCAGATATTCATACAGGAGCTTCAATGAATATCACCTTTTTCAGTGTATCATTATGTCAAATTATTTTATAGAGATGCAGTTTATGCTTTTGTACCATTTATTAGTATGTAACATTACCTAACATTTTAGGTAATGTTACAATGCAATGACCATCATCCTACATACACATACACATAGGTTCTATTAACACCTTGAGCTTACTGTTCCTTCTCCTTCCTATTCGTATAGTAGCAGAAGTTATGAATTTCGAAACAACTCTCCACGTCCACTTATGAAAGACTCTTTGAGCTAATGTTCTATTGTGCTTCTAAGATGTTTGCAGTGGCCGTTTTTGTTTTTGTTACATAAACATAGCATGAATCACAATGTTTGAAACTAAACAAATTATCATATTTGTAAGTTCTCTTGTGGTATACAAAAAATACTGACGTTGCATAATACAATACACATATGATGAAAACATGTACAGGATGAGAAGTATCATCAAGGTCCAGTTCTTTGGCTTATTAAATGCATAAAACCAATAAACAATGAATCAAAGCTTCCGAAGAAGTTTAAATTATTACAACGATGGCGAGAAGGGCGTCAGAGAATTTATTAATATTCCTCGAGATGTCATTTATCTGATGCTTTATAGCTTCAAAGACGGGGTTACTGATTGGAGTTGAGGAAGTTGTGGTATCAATAACTCTTGTGGGAGTCGTACGAATAAGAGCTGTTGTTGTCGGAGTTATTGTTGTCGTTCCTGCTGTTGTATTAATGCCAAGACTTCAAAGGTTCCTAGTTTCTGTTCTGTAGTGGTTGTGAATTGTGGTAAGTACCTGTCATTTCTTCCAAATATCGTCGGATTTCTTCCACGTTTTCCGCTGCTATGCTGAATTTCTAGAGAGAGTACAGAGACGTGCAAATTCTTTAATTCCCTACCTTTTGTAGTATTTTATAACTACAGGCATTAAATATAAATTGGTTACCTTCTCAGTCCAAAATAATGGGAACACCGTATCTTGTATGGCAACATCATCCCACATATATTTCTCATCCTCGAATTTCGTTAAATTGACATTCAACTGGAATTTTAAACTCGATTCAAGGACACTTCCGGTAACCTGTTTAAAAATTAAAATTTTTCTTAAAAATTTTAAATTATCTTATAGTGGAGTATCTCTGTTTTTGGTAAAATTACTGGCTCAATGATGAAATGTGTCTGGTGCAAGTCATCATTTGCGGACAATCCAGAAGCATTCTGTGTGTACGTTGAATCCGCATGCAGAAAATGTGGAAGTGAGGCAAAGTACGGAAGATCTATTGGAGATAATTAATATTTTCACGTTAAAAAAATTATTATTTAACAATTAAATAAATAAAACCCTACGATGAGTTCATGAATTTCGAACTTACGAAATGCAATTTAAAATATAAGACTGCTTTAATTTGTGATACTTAGGATACGCCTTTGAAAAATCCGAAGCTTTGGCCTTACTTTGCTGACAGGATTTAATATCGACTGCCCCACTTGGAAGACAAGCCTTGACGTTGTAAGAGTTGTCTACGGAATTCTTGCAATCGCAGGCTGCAATGTCAAGAGCGTTATCTGCCAGGACAAATTTGAGAGCGGGAATGCTCTTGTAGGTCGTGACCTCTTTAAAAACTAGTGGAACCACGCTACAAAGATCTTCAGAGTAGAAGGAGAGAATAGTGTGTGTAGTAATATTACCCGGGAAAACACTTCCATCCGTGGCGGGGACCACTTTGCAGCCGTTAGAGGAATGCTCAACAAAAGTCTTCCCTTCAACGGAATGTATCTGGCCAAAGGTTTTTGGGTCCGACCGTAATGTGAATTTCTTTGGGAACGAGAGCTAAAAAATCGAAAAATAAAAATAAATATTATTTCCAAAAAAAGAGTATTCTCGCTTTAGATAAAAGACTTCCTTAACCCTAAGGCTCCTGTTACTTTCATATGTCTTATAATCCTGTGGTGTGGCCAGTCTGGCCCCATGTTAAACCCCGGGGCCAGATACATATTTTGAATTAGAGATCCCGAAAGGAAATGGCGTTCCTTCAAGCCTTCAAAGGGCAGTTTTTAGGGGCGACGTAGACGCCCCTAGTAAGATGATCGATGTCCGTCCGTATGTCCGTATGTCTGTATGTCCGTACGTCTGTACGTCTGTATGTCTGTATGTCCGTATGTCTGTATGTCTGTATGTTTGTATGTCTGTATGTCCGTACGTCTGTATGTCTGTATGTCTGTATGTCTGTATGTCTGTATGTCCGTACGTCTGTATGTCTGTACGTCTGTATATCTATGTCCGTACGTCTGTATGTCCGTATGTCCGTACGTCTGTATGTCTGTATGTCCGTACGTCTGTATGTCTGTATGTCCGTAGGTACGTTCCCACCATTAGGGTATGTCGATTGAAAATGCCGACAGTATTTGCCCGCCCAGCTGAAAATTCCCCAAAATGCCTGCCAACATGCCCAAAATTGGGCATGTGGGCGGTTTTTGAAAATGCCCTGATTGTGGGCATTTTGAGCAGGGCAAGTTGGGCATTTTCACGGCACCAGAATTGGATAACTAGTTTAGATTAAAAATACCCGAATGTGTAGGAGCACAGCGAAGGAAAAGGCACAAGTGAATGTCTGTTATTCGCTTGTTCGTTAATTTTAATTCCAGAAACATTGACAAATCAATTCAATTTAAATGACATGGGGTAATGTAATATGTCTGTCCTTTGAAAATCAATTTAAATCATAGCATGATTGATGTGCAGAATAAAAATATACTCAGGCCTAATTATTGGAAAACTGGCTCAAGTAACTACCAAGGTACATCCTCCTTACAGGTCCTCAAATATTGTTTGTTTAGTTTATCTGTGTAAACAAAAAATTACTGTACGGGTTCTAATTTGAACAGAAAACATGTTTCGCCCATCATCAATACAAATACATGTATAGGGGTATACATGCATATATCCGTGATGGAGGGATTTCATTTTACGTCGTTACATGCGCCAAATTCACAACAATAAAAATACCTGGCAGGCATTTTCGGACGCTTTTCCGTCCAACTTGCAACGACATTTTCAAATCGAATTCCACATTGTACCAATTGTACTATTTTATTTCACTATTCTGCCCAAAATGCCTAATTGTCCTCGAATGAAAATGCCCAAATGTGCCCTTGCCCAAACTGCCCTAAATGAAATCGCCCTGAAATGAAAATGGCCAAAATGCCCTAAATGAAATTGCCCTGAAATGCAAATGCCCAAACTGCCCTAAATGAAATCGCCCTGAAATGCAAATGCCCAAAATGCAATAAAACGAAATCGCCCTGAAATGCAAATGCCCAAAATGAAATCGCCCTGAAATGCAAATGCCCAAAATGCCCTAAATGAAATCGCCCTGAAATGCAAATGCCCAAAATGCCCTAAATGAAATCGCCCTGAAATGAAAATGGCCAAAATGCCCTAAATGAAATCGCCCTGAAATGCATATGCCCAAAATGCCCTAAATGAAATCGCCCTGAAATGCATATGCCCAAAATGCCCTAAATGAAATCGCCCTGAAATGAAAATGCCCAAAATGCCGGGCATTTTCAAATCAACCTACCCGACCCACCATAACTCAAAACTTAGTGGACCAATTCCGTCGAATTTTTTTTTCAACATTGCTTATGTCAGCAGGTAGTCTGAATTCGTATTTGGTTGAAATCGGTTGGAACAATTGGTCAAATAACTTTAGGGCCGAAATCGAGTTCCAAATTCAATTTCAAGTACAACTTGCATTGAAAGAATTTTATTCCACAAATTTAAAGTAAGCAAAAAATGTGTGTATGGCCCCTATTTACGGCTATTGCAGCATTAAATTACATTGAAAATGGCGGATATCTCTGATTCTTGTCCACTTTCGATTTTTTTGCAGCCTTCACTGTAATGTCACTGACCTGAATTTTTTCCCCCAAATGGTCAATATAATAAGTAACGATTACTAATTTTTCTAAACTAAATGCACTAAATTTACACCCTTAAAAAAATTATTTCGTTAAAAAAAATCATTTCGTGGCCGATCTGGCCACAGCACAGGAACCATAGGGTTAAATTAACTTTCCTTCCTACAATTGCGACAAAGATCGCGTATACAAATGTAAAGGTACAATTGTAATTGGTCCCAATGTTACTACTTACAATAGCATGACCCTAAAAGGTCTAAAATGATTTACTTAATAATGCACTTCCCTTTCAAAGGAATTGCTTTATGAGCATGAATACAATATTTACAAAATTTTAAAACACATACTTCCATAAACGGTGTAAACGTATCATGCTGGAGCTCCAGGAGATTTTTTGTGTACCAATATCGGATGTAGGAATTAATATCTGAGATATCATAACCATCAGTTAGTAGAGCCCTTGGAGTACTATCCTGCTTCAAGTATCCTTCACCCTTGCGCACGAAATTCAATAAATCGGTCCAAGCCAAATATTTTACCTGGTATACAAATTGGCCAAAATGCTAAAACAAAACAAAAATAATTTCTGCAAATGTTCTGTTTGGCCGCTTGTGGTATGAACATTTGGATGCGTGCAAAAACTAACAGAGAACGCAATATTGACAGTGGTTAAAGGTGCATCGAAATCTTTACTCGACTTTGAATCTGCCGAAACTTTGCGTTCATCCTCAAAATTTATCTCCAAATCACCCAAGGTAACCCAACAATTCTTCCGAGATCGAGTCTCCCTGCAAACATATTCAAAGTGATCGTTTAGTCTGAAGAATGATTTTAGAAATAATGAAATTATTTCATGTTTTTGTTTCGTACTTGAAATTGAAAGGGCCGATTTCTTGAAAATCTCCATTCGTTTTATTTAGAAAATCTTCAGGATTAGTGAGATTGAAGACATAGACATGAACAGATCTCTCCCCAGGAAACCCATTGCATAGTCTCAGCCTTTGTTCGTTGATATTGCGCAAGAAATCGTCTTTCACTGAACTCTGAGTGTGTGCACAACAAAAATATTTTATGAATTTAATATAACGCCGGCATTTTGTTTCTGAAATTATTACATTTACACCAAGAGCAGGGTGTGAGAGGAGGTAAATTAAAGTTACAATGACAAAAGGAGATTGAGGGAAATGCAAGAAATTAACACAAATTTCAATTTATGTGATTGTCTATGGCTTCAACCGAAATCTTTGCAGCCCACAATAAAATCTAATATGACATTTGGACTCCAATTTGAGACATAATAAAGGTATTAACATTTCCTGGAAGTAGTGTTAAGGAAATACTTTCAAAACTTGGACAGTTTTGTGGAGTAGTAATTTTAAAAAATCACAAGTTTAAGGAAAATTATTTGCCAACCTGCTTCCCAATTCCTGCTGCAGTTGCTGCAGAAATTATTAACAAGAGAAACGGAACAAATGTGGCTTTTGACTCCATATTGTTACTGAGTGGCTCGGAGTTAATTTCCGATTAGCAAGTGACAATTCCTGATTTTATACTTACTTAAGAGCATCATATCATGATATTGTTGTTGCTCATCCATCAAGTAATCATGGATTGCTATCAGCTTGAAATGTATTAAAACTTTACTTGCAAATAATCTCGCGAACGCTGCCCTCTCATGTTAATAGGATTCGATGAAAATATGTTCCGGTTATGTCTACGTGACGCCGAGTAGGGGTGTAAAATATCCTATTGTTAAGCATATGCATTGTATTGTCAAACATTTTTGACCTGTCGTGGTACATTAACATTCTCGCTATCGGGGACGAGCATTTGCTCCGTATATGTGTAGAAATTGGAAAAAGTCATTGCCTTTTAAAATATATCCACTTTTCTTATACTCCATAGATCATTTCATTAAATATTGTGCGAGCTCAATTGCACTGATTTAAGTGGGTGCTCCTGCAGGAGCAGATCCCACACAGTACTTGACAGTAGTAACTACACTTTTGGTTATTTAAAAAAATAATTAATTGTACATATGTAAGTAACTAGCACTGCACAGCCAGCTATTGCTGGCTTTGAAAGGCTTCATAGCTTGTTAGTTCAGTCGAATAGCACATGATTCAGAAATACACCCCAGTTGTAGATACATTCATATTACATACTACAAATAAGCCGGGTAGTTAGCCTTTAAGGTAATTTGTAATCACAATCGCAAACCAATAGGAGATGTTATCCGATAGCGGATCAAGCCACCACAGGACGGCAGGTGGTGGATAACCCCCATTTCCCAAGTGCAACACCGACGAAGTCTAGTGGTTTGATCCACCAGTATTAAAATTCCATTGCCGAAATAGTTTTTTCTAATAGAATATTTTTTAAATGACCTTTGCTCCTGAAATACAACTCCGTATGATTATAATCTAACATTACAGAACTTTTTTAAATTTACAATTTGCAATTTGTACTCGCAAAACTATAAAGCGTCTTTAGGAGAGAGAGTGAAGATTTAAAAATGTCCCCTCATCGTCAAATCCTAGTATTAAGAAAGCCAGTAGCCTTATTAAAGCCTTTTTAATTGCAACAATTTACAAAACTTTAAAACACAATTACTTTTGTATGTACCTTTACCGACCTTGATATTTTCTTTAGACTTATTATCCCTCGAAAAGCAACATACAGTTGTCTATGTGAAAATTAATGCCAACTTTACCAAAACTTTGTCGCCGACATTTATTAAGTTACTGTCTTTGCAAAGCGTACTCTAAAATGTCCCTTCTCTTTAATATAAATGGGTAGCCACCGTTTATGGTATTGTAAATGTAGCCCGTGAAAGTATCACTGCCCTTGCTACTACTTGCTAAGCCATATAACCTTTATGGTCATTTGTATCCGCGAACCTATAAAGCGCGTTTAGGAGAGGGAGGGAAGTTTTAAAATAGTCGCTTCATCACGCGCGTTTTATATTTTAGAGATTAAGCATGTAGAGGTTTCAACGTCATGAACTATGTAATGTCACTCCCACTCATGAAGGGTATTTATTGTAGACTCCCTTGAAAGGAGCTCACTCCTCTCCTGTAACTAGCACAAGCATTTATTACAATAATGCTGATTGTGAGCTCAAAAATCATATTGGACCACTTCACTTCACAGAATATCCCACTTGAAACATTTAAATCACATTTGCATTCCAATGGGCAGCAAAAATTGTCTCCGGAAGATTTTGTATAAATTAAAAAATCATTAGAATTAATTATTAAAGTCCGACCAGATCAAAGAATGGAATTCCATACTGTAAATTAATATAACTTCGAAATAGTCACTCGTCTTCGTAGTTTGCAGGCATTTCTCATCCGAATTTTTAGAACGTTTTCAGTAGTTTGTTCAAATCAACCTTAGGCTAAAAGATCTCTCATTTAATTACCTTTGTGGTAATTACTTTTGACCCAAAATCCACAATGTGGAGGGAGACCAGGGTTGCACAATTGAAAATGCCATGGCATTTTCGGCATTATGCCTGCCCAAAATGCCCTGGCATTTTGGGCATTTTCATTTCATGGCATTTTGGGCATCTATGGCAGTTTGGGCATTTTCGGCATATTCAGCCTAGGGCAGGCATTTTCGGCATATTCACTCCAATTTTTTAAATATATGACTTTAGCTACCTGCTAATTTTGCAAAATAAGTCACAAAACAGTATGTTGCAAATAATTTTAATATTCAACTGGATTACTTGATAAAATTATAGAAACAAACTGTTTCAAAAAAGGTTGCAACCTGGAGCCAGTTGATATAGACATATTTATGGAAAAATAATAGTAATTCTATTTTCCTTATTTTGTTGTAAAAATTCGCGTGGACACCGTGTCTGTAATTATTTAGATTTCAAGAACAAACATATTCGGGCAAAGATGCAACACAAAAAGATAAAATAGTTGTTAAAAGATTAACAATATCATTGTGAGCTTCAAAACTCGTCGTCATCTAAATGTATTTATTGTTACATTTTGAACTCCTAGAATTATTACACTGGTTTACTACGGCTGATTAAATGCAGTTTTCAAAGTCGACACAAAATTTGCTACGGAAGCTCCAAGTTTTGACATATATTATAACCGTCGCATTGTATGTATCTAATGAAAGTGTAAAATTTTCTATACTTTACAAGCCATTATCAAATACGGAATTTATACAGTACTGGCACTGTGCAAATTGTTCTTTCCAAATCCAAAAGTTTTTTTAATGTACAGCGTTGAAGGTTTGCAACCCCGTTGGGGCTTATTGAAATAGCCATTAGGGAATTACACGAATTAAATTCTTTTTTTAAATCAAGTATAACATTTTCTAAAACTGGATGGGTTTGATTATACTATGAAATCTCCCTTATATTCGCTAAAGGAGCAATACTGGTCATAGTGTATAAGTTTCTGTAAAAATGCCCAATATGCCCAAAATGCCTGCCGAAAATGCCCAAAATGCCGGGCATTTTCAGAGGAAGGCATTTTCAGGGCATTTTCGGCGTTTTGGGCATTTTCAGGGCATTTTCAGGAGGGCAGGCATAAAACCGAGGGCATTTTCATTTGTGCAACCATGAGGGAGACAATGCATTTGTCGAATTTATTCTAAGAAATGCAGAATTTTTATCAGCTACGTTCTAATAATTGTAAGTTGATGGAATTATCCGTGGATTATTTTTCCGTGAGGAAAAAAATCCTTGTTTCAATTCATGAGGAATTTTACAGTTAGCCCATTTTTCGTCCTCATCGACGATATGATCATACGCAGATATTCATAAATATATTATAGGCATCATATTGGATATCTGTATGTGATCAAATGAAATTCAGAACGCACATCCCCATAGATGTGAAACACATGCCCAAGGTAATTATGAATGAATTGCATTTCATAATAGTGAAGGTACGCAATGCACTTCAGATTTAATCTTGTTGGAGTTGGATGTACAATAGTAACACATGGACTCCGTTGATAGGAACCTAAAACAAGAGCACAATTTTATTCCTATAATGTAATTACATGCAATGACATAATGGAGAATGTGGAGAATGTTCTCATAAGGAGATACATTTTGACAAATAGGACAATATTCAACATATGATAATGTTCTTGTCCTTACATGGTGATTTTATATGGAAGTCCCTTATACATTATATATTACATTGTGACTACAAATAATCTACTGATTTATACATTTCATGATCTGTCATGGAGTAACCCGTCCGAGTTATACCTTACACATGTAGTTGTATGTATGTATCTAAAAATCCAAAACTAAATTTACATGAACAATACCATTTATCTACGGCACTCATCCACATTTCAGAGTTGTGGCTTGTGACACCTGTCAAACACATGTAAGTAATTGCATGGGTCAGCAAACTACGTGACTCCAGAGTTTGTAGCTACAAATAGTCATTTACAATTTTGTGGGTTCAAATGTGAACAATAAAAGGAAAAGCACAGCTTATCTGTACAAGTGTTCGAATGAAAAAGAAAGCTATAAATTATTTATATTTATAGCTGTGAAACACTACGTTTGTCTAATAAGTATAGATATTTAAAATTCTATCTCAATAATTATATGCACTGATATTATATTTTCACCCCATCATATTTTGTTGAACTCTGTTAGTCGTCGCTGTAATAAATCAAGAGGTGCAGTTATTGAAACAGGAACCGGAACAATTTTATCCGCCAGGGCACACAATTTGTTCCACCAGCCATTAACGATGATGTTATTGTTATGGAAAGATTCCATTAGATTATGTACAACCTTAATCATTTACCAAACCCCCTATAGCCCACATAAGGAAGTGACTCCTGAAATATTTGATTGACAAATTTAGTTCCAGATTTTATCAAATTTATTTCATTGACCAGGATCAATATTTCAGGTCACGGTGTTCAAAAACGTGATGAATTTTTATCACGGCCCGGTCTTACATACTAAAGTGACAAGATCAGAAACTCCACATTTTCTTCAATGGCACTCCTCAAGCATATTTTCTCTAACCTTTCACCCTGCATCTTCCGGTCTGACAATTCTCTCCGTCTAATGTGACTAGAGAGATCATATATCTCCCCGGAAAGGCCATACATTTTCAATAAATGAGCGTCATACAACTTTCGGGAACGTTGGCTATGTGCGAGGGGCATCGCAGCAAGTATTGTAAAAGTTGTGTTAGTAAATAAGGGCACGGTTTAACTCAAATGATTTGGCTAATTTAATATCGTGTTGTGTCAATATACATTTTGTCCTGTGTTCAGTGCTACTTGTGCTTTTCTCATTTATGTAAATGTAAGATTTGACGCTTCCTAAAATTATGCTTATTGAGTAATTATTATAGAATACTTTGAGTGTCCAGTTTCTGTCCGTACCTTTGTAATGTATGTTTGTGGCTATCAGTGTTCTGCTCTTGTCTAAAATTTTCCAATGTAAAATAGGTCAGTGCTCCGTACTATTTTTGCCGATTATTTGCCTTGCTTGCATCATGTATTACATATTATTATGCCGCAGTAAAATGTCACTGTTTTTCCTTTGGATTTTGTTTTGTGTAAAATAAAATGACACTCGGCTGGTAGATTTTGCCCAGAGAACATCTCCTTGAACTCTCGCATTTGGTCCATTGTTTCGCTCGTCAGTCATATTACTCTCACATTTCCCCACTTCATTCTCAACCGATTTTTTTAAATCCGGCATTTCACCAACCAGTACCTTCAGCGTACACTGTTAGCCTTTATTACTTTCATAAACATATATTTTTGACCTTCACCCTGCATTGATTTTCACAATTAATTTCGTACCCTTCCCCTAATTCCAGTGGCGTGATTTATTCATTAACATTTGTCATTGGAAAAGATCTGAAAATATTTTTTTCAGGTCAATCGGGTCAGGCTTTAGTCGATTCCCTAGAATTAATATTAGCATAATACCTCGATCAACTCCTTCCCGCTACCATGAAAAAATGTTTCGATGACCCCTACAATACAATTTCTAGGTGCAATTGGTTGCAACAGCTGCGACCAGACATGCAGTTGCCTGCACTGATATGTATGAACATAAGCATACATAATTTTTTTTCAGGTCAAACTTTTAACGATTTTCGCCAAAATCTGTAATAATCTTCCTTGCGGCCTACTCCTCTTGTGTGCAACATTCAGTTCAATTCCATTAACGCATTCGTCCATTTTTGAATCCACGGCCAGACGGACGCCACTGGGCTCATGTTACCAGGGCGCAATACGGCACATTTACAACACATACCCAATAAATGAAGAAAAAATTCTAAAAAAAGTTCTGTTTTGCAACATGTTTTTGAACCCTGCGATCTGGTATATTCACCCCGGTCAACCAAGTACTTTTGATAAAATCTGGAACTGGAACTAACAACAAACTGGGCAATCAGTTATTTCATGAGTTGCTTCCAGGTTTGGCAAGTGGCAAGAAATGGCCTGGTCATTATTGGCTAAAATCCGGTTCTAACCGGCTTGGACCTGTTGTATAGGCTGGTATAAAATGGCCATAATTAATACTATCCAAATAAATCCACTGTCCAATAAAAACCGGTTTCTACCATTTCTTGCCACTGGCTTGGCTAATATTATGCATGCATTAACAAAGGGTTGCCAAGTGGCAAGAAATGGCGTGGTCATTATTGGTTAAAATCCGATTCTAACCGGCATGGAGCTGTTGTATAGGTTGGTATAAAATGGCCATAATTAACACTATCCAAATAAATCCACTGTCCAATAAAAACCGGTTGTTAACATTTCTTGCCACTGGCTTGGCCTTTATTGATAAAATCCGGTTTTTTTCAACCCTGGTTGCTTCCGTACGTGGCCTATTACGGGGTGGGCAAAGGACTACAGTTACCCTGTACTCCATTATGGTAATTGGATCGTTATTCTGGTTTCTGGTAATAAACTATATGTAACAGCTACAAACTAAATTTAAGGGTTTAATGAGCTATTATACGGTAAATGGCGAGAGTTGTTGATGGATGAGGACTCCCTCACGCGACTAAACTTGGAATCTCAACGTTTGGGTGTTGCGTATATTGCTTGTATGTAATTTAAGGCCTTGGGGTTCGGGTAAGAAAAGGATTGATGTCATTCCAGGATTCCATGCATTGCTTCTGCGTCACTTCGTAATTTGTATACTAAACCCGCTTCCTTGTTTGGATGACGCTGTTTTTAAAAGTGGGTAAGAAGGTGATCTAATTATTGTATTTGCAGTAATTACTTTCAAATTCTATTGTTTACTCAAAAAGTTACACGTCGGAAGTGAGTGTGAGTGATTTATAATAATTATATAGGGGATCAGTCCAATCCTGGACAGACTTGACAGCGGATGAGAAATATAATTTATTTAATTACCTATACTTAAAACATTGGATCGACTCAAGGTTCATTTGGTGAGCATAACAGAAGTGATTTTAATAATTTTTTAGCAAGTAGCAGATACTGATAAGGTTATATGTATGTATAATAATTGTTATTATTAACTGGCGATGATCTCGTTCCAGTCATGGGACATCGAATTAAATGATCATCTAACCTTGGTCGTGGTTGACCAAGTTCGAAGTTCATTCTAAAACGGACTTTTAAATTGGAGTAATTATTTATAGTAAGTAGTAATGTATGTATACAAACGATTTACGGTAGGGCTCAGTGAAGGACAGGAATTAAAATCTCCGAATTATCTTTCGCAATGAGAAGATGTAAAGCTAAAATATAACCCATGTAGGAAAACACAGGGACGTCTGAAAGGAAAGCCACCTCGTCAATCCAGTACGATCATAAATCAGAAAGAATTTTAGTGGAGAAATGTAGGCTTTCTGAGATATGAGGGGTCAAAGGTCACTCTTCTGATAAAGGACTAAATGGCTATTTCATATTTTTGTTTAGGTTAGGTCTTCAATTTTAGAGCGCGGATCTCAACTTTACTACCTTGTTCTTTTTCACAATGATGACATTAGACCCATATCTCCAAATGTAATATTTATAGGTTTCTCCATCCAAATTCTTACATTCGCGATCTACGCACCGAACTTTACCTGTACACCGATTTTTATCAAAATCTATAAAATAGCTAGTATACTAGATTTGTTCCGCATTTAGGTTGAATTACTGTGTTTTTAATTGATGTTATATTATGTAGGCGAGTATCACATCTCACAATCAATATGACGGAGGAAGATCAAGACCAAGCTGTGGAGGCTCTGTTCAGGGCCATGAAGAGCTGGGATCGGGACAGAATGAGAGAGTGGATTAATGAAGTTTTGGGGAGTGATGAAGATATGAAACCAGTTATTGAAGAGTTGTACCGGCAGAAGGAAATTGATAATGATCAACTAATTGAAATTTTCAAGGGTATACTAACTACTGGATTGGAAGATAAGTCTGAAACGGTGAGTACAGATGAAGTAACTGGAAAAGAAGCTGACCCGAAGGAAGTAAAGGAAAAAGAAGCTCTGATTCCGAAAAAATCTCCTGCTTCTACATCGTCAGCGTCATCGGAAATATTTATTAAACGGAGAAAAAAGACACGGAAATTGGCTATCCTCGATTCCTCTGATGCTGAATCTGATTGTAAGGTCCTTTCCAGTAAGAAGAAACGAAATGCGAAAGAAATGAACTCGTTTAAGACACCAAGTTCCAAGAATTCTCACCCCGTAAATAGCATTCTCAACCCCCCCAACAAACGTCGGAAAAAGGTGTCAAGAACAAAACGACGCCCTGGTCCAAAAGTGGGATTCAAGAATGACCCAATTTACCTTGACCCGGAATACTTAGGGTATAGAAGAAAATTTAGGCTCCGTCCAGTTACTGTTGTTTTATACGATATCAAAAAACAATCACCTCCCTGGCAGTCCGGTGATAAAGTTTACCGAGCTCAGCCAGCTAAGAATATTCCGAACCGGAAGGAAAAGCGAAGGCCTGAAGTGAAGAAAGAGAAATACAGTAAGTTTGGAACTCGTATTTTGCCATTTGAAAGGCGCCCTGAAAACGCAGAATTGTTCAAGAAAAAGAAGCGGGTATTCCCTTGTGATAGAACCAAGGACGATAAGGCAAAGGTAGACGCTTTAGCGAGGAAGACATCTTTGGTATCGCGTAATAGGCCCGTCACGAAGAATCCAAAGAAAATTATAAAAGCCCACAAAAATATCCAGAAGTATGTTCTATTTTGTAGTATTTTGTGCATCTAACCGTTATTGATAATTGATTTGCTAATGCGTGAATTTGTGGATCAGTGACGACGTGAATGAAGATTTCTTATATGGATACAAATTCGTGGCATTTGGCTCTAAAGTTTCTTTTTAATATTTTAGTGTGCCAAAGAAGTATGAAGAGTTGAAATGGCTTTATCCGCCCATCAAACTAGGTGACAGTGTCTCCTACGTGAGTCCCCTCGCTCCGGTTGCCAGAGTATCAATGCACTTTGACAAGGAGCGTCCAGCTATCTCAGAAAAAGAAAGCATCGTGCTGCCTGTTAAGCGACTAGAAGTACCGCCACCGGTAAAACAGCTCAAAAGTGTCCCCCCTCCTGCTCCTCGAGTAGCTTTGAAAGAAAAAGTAGTAGAAATAGATTTAACGCATGATGACCAACTTGACAAATGTAGTGTACCAGATCGCCAAAGCGTCGTACGCCAAAATTGTAAATATACTCCAGAAAGGAATTACAGCAATGTCAACCAGAAAAATTCGATGTCACTGGTATCAGAGGGGAATTTCAATGACTCATTAGCTAGACCGAGTTTTTTAGGTGCATCCACAGACATTTTGCCTCCTCAACCAAACTCTGACGCAGTGGAGCTTGCAGTGAGCAAGTGCATTGAGTGGCTTCGCAGTAACGATTTGGAACCGTTTTTCCAAACTAGCCCCTCCATCCCGGAACAAGACGAAGAGAATATGTACACCTTGATGACGAGTACGATCACGAAGGATTACGATTACGATTTGAGCTTCCGATGCAGTCAGAGTAACCAAGATAACGAGGAAAACGAGGAGGAGTTTCCGCATGATGTTGACATGAGATATGCTCTGGATCCCGATATTGTTGATGAATATTGTGTGAGTTTCTTATAATTTGCCGTTTAAAATATTTTTGAAGCCATTTTTAGCTTTATGATAAAAGTGCACAATTTGTATGAAGATTCCAGCGTCTAAATTATAAATGTATTGAATTTGAGTTATTTAATTTTCAGGGTGCGAGAGTATTGACGTTTCAGTTAAGAGTAAAAGCCGGAAAGGGAGACGGTTGCTTCAAAGATGTTTTCCATGTACCGAGAGGTTGCAACTATGATAAGTATAATTTCAAAGTATGTATGCCTTTAATTCGTTACTTTTATAATTATTACTGTTTGTGTAGATACATAAGTAAGACCTAATTGAGTGGAAGTATCAATTTTGTTTCGTTTGCTTGTAGGCGAAATGCAATTTGTGTGAAGAATCCATAACAGACCAGCGATGTTTAGGGACTCACATCCGAAGCAAAAGCCATAGAGCTAATATGGCGAACACTTGTAAGTGTTAGGAATTCCTTGTGATTCTATAAGTTAATGATCAATGACCACTTACCAAGAATGCTATTACGAATTTATAGTGTACTTATATGTAGTTTTTATTTATTTGTTAACGGACTTTACTTATAACTACTAATTTCCGCTCTTTCAAGGAGGTTTTGGGATTAATAATTCCTTTGCTTATAAGAATTTATGGCGCCTCTGTAGCTGAAAAAACTTAATTGAATTATGGTTTTCAATAGCCTTGAAGCTAATCGGGGTGAAATCAAAACCTGATTCTTCCGAAGAGATTCTCAGTCCAGTCGTTGAAGTGATTAATAATAAAACTGATAGTCTGAATAAAACATCGGGTAGTAGTAACATCAACCTGGAGGACAATGTCATGGAAAAGACTCTTTCTGTTGGTCAAGATTGCAACGTGGCAAAGAAGAAAGAAGAAATAAAGAAACTACAATCCCGTTCCAGATCACCATGTCGAAGACGACGGCAGTCTCATGGTAGTCGCAGATGGAGACGTCCTTCTCGCTCAAATCCTCGATCTCGACCCTATAGAAGGTCCAACTCCAGGTCTTGCATTAAAGGCCGCGACCGACGCTCCAGGTCGAAATCCCGAGCGCAGGGGAGACAACAATGTTTCGAAAATAAAGTTCAGCAAGGTTTTGAAAGAGCACAGAGAGGAAATTTGCCGCAGAAACCGGGTCCTGGTAATAAAATATGTTTACAGTTGCTTAAAGGGAATGCGGATGTGGTTGGGGAGAAGTTACTGCTTCAGGAAGCTGGGAAGTGGACACCGGAGTTAGAAGCTCGCTGGAAACTTTGGGAAGTTGACCAAGAGAAGTGATTAATTGTTATTTTCAATTTATAGCAGATAATTGTGTCGTAAATGTTTCCCTCTGGTTCTGTCCTACCATCTACCTTTCTCTACAGTATATATAAGAAGCGTTTAGCGGGTGACGGACATAACCTTAAGGTCAAAAGTCTTCGCACGATAACCGGGAAAATATTTCCAAGTACATTTTTCTCGACAGCACATGTCATAATTGAAATACAGTTACGTCATTGAAATGATTACTTTATGAGCCTTAATTGGCATGACTATTTTGGTTACAGCGCTGTTATTGTTAAGTTGGCAGGAACCTCAAGTGAACGTGTCCAACCGTAGGGGCTCAAAAGTGTTAACTCGATTTAGTTCTAAGGTAGATAAACTCGGGTAAGGATTTATTTTTTATATAATTTGCTTAAATGTAGTATAAAAATGATCGCTCCGCGATTATTTAAGGTTGTCGCGTAGGGCGGCGTCAGCTACGGCCATCTCTCCTTACTCCCTTTATTGTGTTGAGCTCATTTGAAAAATTAAAATGCAAAATTTTGAAAAAACAAATTAAATAAATTTAAAAAAAAAATTGAAATCATTGGAACAGTTCGTGAGAAAACAAAGATTTTATTCGTTTTCATTTTTTACGCCCAAACACGTTCACCGATTGCAACCAATAGCGAACTTATTCGAGGAAGAGGTCTAAAGAATGTTCTCAAAAATTTTGAACAAAATCGGTCGAGTAGTTTTGGAGGAAAATGCGGGACAAACAGACCCATTGACAACATTATTTCTAGACAAGAACATTCTTTCAAGAGATGTAGTAGTAATAAAGCCCGACTATTACAGTTTGAGCGACTATTCGGAACACTTAAGTTGCAGTGTGTAAACTTTATGCAGAACGAATTGTTGTGAACCAAAAACAATATTTCTGAAGAAACTGCATGTATCTCAAGCTTTTGGTTCAAAAACTTTGTCCCATCAGAATTTAATTGGGTTCAGTTTTCTATCAGAAAGGTATGCACCCCAGGCCGAAACTGAACTGGGGTGCAGACTTAGAGGCTAGGTGTAGGCTTTTACTTTAGGACTAAATCGAGCTAACACTTTTGAGCCTCTATGGTTGTACATGTTCACTTCAGGCTCCTGCCAACTTAAATAAAATTAAGGCTCATAAAGAACTCATTTCAATGACATAACTGTATTTCAGTTATGACTTATGACATGTGTTGTCGAGAAAAATGTACTTGCAAATATTTTCTCAGCTATCGTGCAAAGACTTTTGACCATAATTGCAATTGCAACCGGAAAAATTTGGATTGCCTTTTATTATTATTATGTGCGGTTGACGTCCGTGCTTCTGTGTCCTGTGTCTTTTTCCTATTTCAGATTGTGAAAATTTTTGGGTTGATTGACATTTTTAAACTTAACGTTTGATGCCTTTTTATTGAAATATTACCAGTACAGCCCACCTGTTCTACGGACGACCGTAACATTAGACCAGAATAAATAACAAGCTTGATTTTTATTTATTTCGCTATAAATTGGAATCGCTTTCACTGATGCGCATGTACGCTAATGCATACACGTACTGATGTCTGTTTCAGGTTAGAGAACAGGTTGAATGAAAGGAAGATGCTTTTAGAAGAAAAACCCGAAGATCACCCGAAGTATAATGCTGAGTGGTTTGTATTTTGGGGAAAGCGGGCGCAAGAACTCGTAAACCTAGGCAAGAATCCTGAAACTTACGATTATATTCCCGAATGGAAAGTTAACTGGAGCAAGATAATTGACCGGATTTTGAGCGAAGAATTGGCAAAGGAAGCGTGAGTTTGTACCTTGTACTGAATATCTCTTTTGACACCACATGCAGGCCAGTTACCGATTTTATGAAACTTTGGTTGTCATTATAATAGGCAAGCCCTCCGTCTGAAACATGGCATGGATATGCAAACATTAAACGCTCTAAAGTTTTCTAATCCTCCTCCACCGCCCTTTGCTACTCCAACACAGCCTATGGTGGTTCCAGGGGTGGGTTGCAGAGTTCCTTTTCAATCACCTTTCATATCAGGACAGGTAGTACCTTGTCAAGTACCTTTGAACTTGAATTACCCAACCCCACCACCAGTACCAGTACAGCAACCCAGAATGGGGTGGTTTATGGCGCCCCCATTTACGTACCAGTCCAAGTGATTGTACCCTAGGGGAAGGTTTTGTCATCAAAACGTACGTCATAACGACAATATTGTGCAACAACTCTCGTACCATTCCGCGTGCTTTCTTAAGTTTTAAAACCTCAGGACTGCTCTGAAGCTACCGTATAGTTGTTTGTAGACTATTCCCAGGTCTGACTCTGTTCCGTCTGCCGTGCTAAAGTCTTGTATTAATAACACATTCAGTCATCTATTATTCTTATAAATGTGCTTAATTATGATACAAGTTTATGTTTCGCTGAAGCTTTTGCTGTCAATATTTAATTACATTAGCTTAAAAGTATAACTAGGAACACTAGTTTAATTTTACAACCGGACGTCTTTTGAAGGACAAGTCAGTGGAACTCAACTTTTTACAGTAGTATATATGAGTATTTACATATATGTGTAGGGTATTTTTTATACTGTCTTTTAAATGTTAGTGTTTGGAAGCGTTCGTTGTCGATGTTTTCGACGACAATTTCGATTAATAAATTATATACTACAATTATTTAAATAAAAAGCTAATTTAGCAATAATTGTAACGAGAATCATAATGGCTATTTTCTTATTTATAATAATAGTCGTATGAGTTTGTGAATCTCAAAACGACGGCACTCCAAAAAAAACTATAACCCGTGCTTGGAGTATTTAATAAATATTTCATGTTTAGCAATTTATGCATATCAAGCCTTCTAAGATTTCATTTGTGCTCTAATTTTCATTACTGTTATTGTCGAACATTACTGCAAATTATTTTAGGAAAACGCACTCAACATATGAAGCAATATGATTCCTACATATGTACAACCTATTATATTTCAGAGACCTTACAAATAGGATCAACCAGAACATTTCACCATCTCTGAATTTTACATAAAATCGTACTAAAGCTATTATTTCAACCACGAATTTCTGATATACAGCTATGACCACTTTACATATATTGGTCCTGAATAATTGCATGCACAATAGTGGTTGGAATCGATTGAAATTTGATATAGCGGTCTCTTAAGGCATTTCAGGGAGGGCCATTACTACGAAAGTGCCAAAATCCGAAAATACCCGGGAAATCGAAAATTCGGATTTTCAGATTTCTGACAGCACGGACCCCTATCATCTAAGAAAGCTTTAAACCAAATTTCAACAAAATCGGACCAACCGTTGCTGAGTTACGGCTTTGACCACCGTCGAACTTTGCGACTCCCCCGAACCTGAGGTAACGAATTCAGATTTTTTCCACTATTTTTACGGGCATCCCCTAAGTACCGCCTAATAGATTTAGTACGATTTTATGTCAAATTCAGAGATGGTGAAATGTTCTGCTTGATCCTATTTGTAAGGTCTCTTCAATAGATACGTTAAGGGTGTAATGATGGGTGAGCATGAATATTATTTCATGAAAAATTCATGTCAGCATGAAAAGGGCTGGAAAACTGTGGACAACAATGGAAACCTGCAGGAGGACTGGCAGCAAAAGTTCTTGTTCGCCCATCCGTCATAATGGGTTCACTATGGAGTATTGAAGATTTCATGTCAAAACGCTTTATTCAATGTTTTATCAATCACGCTGTTTACATCAGTTTCCTGACAAATTGGTAAGAATCCTTGTTTCTTTTTTTCAACGTCGGTGGGTATCAATTCGTGTTACTTTCGTGATGATTCATCTATCTGTATTAGTAATTTTTTTTGCGTGTTTCCTTTGGACAGAATTTTACTGTTTGACACTGCACTTTGAAATGCATTACATCATTTTTATGATAAAAAACTTTGTAGTAAAAAGAAACAAATCCTGGGGATGCTACATCCGGGAAGAAATCCCATCTTTGATTTTATGTTTCATGTTTAAGTAAGCAGTTTTTTTGTTCATTTTAGATTAAGAAGAAAGCCAGAAATATATTGAAGATAAATAAAATTGGGAACCCATTACGTGAGGATGAGGGATCAAAGTCCTTGCAGAAGAAGCAGTCAGCAGTTAGGGGAAATCCACATACTTATAGCAAATGTCTAGTTTGTAGATCTTGTGAAATTATCAAAGGGATTCGTACGACTGACCTATGAGGTTAAACTGACTATAAATTCAATGATATTTCCAACTCTGTCTGCTATCCAGATCCGCATAATGAAACTATCAAAAGGAACACACTACCGAACAGGATGTCTTCTTACTTTCAAACCTTCATTTCCGTGTGTATACTTCCATTAATTATTATTATTGTTCATTCATTTACTTTTTATCTAATCGTTCTTCAGACTTGAGATCAACTACTGTAGTTGTGACAGTGTGGCGAATCCTACACCGGGGAGTATATCATTATTACCTAAAATTTGTTCATTTTAGCAAACTATATAAGCAATATAACTATTTATTATTTTTCAAAAAATCGAATCACTCGCTCAGGGATTTTTGCCAGGACAATTTGATCTAGGTTTTGTGGCTCTATAACCGCATGTTTTGGACAAACATGTTTGTATATCTATTAACATTGCACTCATTCATTGCTGCTCTCACAATACCAGTTTGTGGCAGTGTCGTTAAGTTTCGCCATTTCTTGCATCATGGAATGGAGTAATGAAAATCCTAAACACATAAATATGTATGTAGATATCTTTAGCTACGTGGATCAGTAAATTATTCACTGTGGAGGTTCTTCTCCAGTATAGCAAATTAGGAATAACTTGCACTCTATACTGTGTCCTTGACGAAAAGCTTTGTTAAAAACATCAAAGAACAAAACTGATAGAAACCAAAAGCGAACATGTGCAGCAGCCACAAGTCCTTAACAACAACAATCTTGACATTGTTGACATGAAGAAGTAACACGCAGTATAACTACACCCAACTAATAAACGTTGTTTATTCTTTCGTCCATCACCTGAATGAGTGACCACAGCCCTTGATCTTGGGCAATGGTCGCTGAATTAAGAGAAGATTTCCCACGTTTTAAAATATTTGTATTAATAAATATTAATTAATTAGGAAATACATATATATTCCTGGGGGAGCTCACAATTAGACCATGAGTATGCAACGTGCTGCAACGGCAACAAAGGTTCAGTAAATAATGAGTATGAATACCTACTATTATTATTTACACAGACCCATTTGACTGACTTGAACAATATTGACTTTAATGTTTCGTGTCATGCACAATATACTTACAAAGTACTGGCATATAATGCATGCTTAGTCAGCATACAAACTGCTCAAATGCTAGTATGTACATGATAATAACGTAACCTCATATGTATATATCTAATTACTATACAGATAATTAAGATACGCAGAAGAAACAATATTCTCCATATGCCAAACGCTAGACCAATTATAATAAAACATTTGATTAAAACGTGTAAGAATTGTACAAGTATGTGCTTAAAATATGTAATACAGCATTACATATGTGATTACGTATATTCATGTCATTTGGTTCTACAATATTTTCTACTTGACATTAATGTATAGGTTAATATCCGTATTTCCTTTCGTACATATGATTTTATTCGTGTATATATAATGATAATAATTGTTAATAAAATAGAACGCCAAAGTTCTCTCTTTAATAAATAACTCTGAATTTTATCACATTTAAAAATTTTCGACGAACTTGTTCGGAAGCAGATCATCTTCTCAAAATCCGCTGAATTCCTTAATTTCATACTCCACCAATACCCGAATCTCCATGTAAGTTTCTTCATAAGATCTAACGTACAAACATTTGGCTCGGATACGCAAGGCATGAGCGATTCCAAACAATTCCTACATGACGATACCTAAATAAATATATATTTATATATGTATAAAGCTACTTACAATTTGAAGCTGCAGTTTGCTTTTATGTTGAGCAATTTTTACGACTAATGACAAAATTACATGGACCTTCGAAAAACATTCACTGGCCATTTAAAAACAGTCTAAATAATTTCCCATTTTTTAAACTAAATCTAAAGTTGTGGACAACACGAAAAACTAACAGACTACCTATGCAGGTTAATAGATTATACAAAAAGGAGAATAACAAATCCATCAACAAACACTCCATTTGTTCTTCACACAAATTATAACGTATTCATAACCAGACACAGATGATGGTAGAAACATTTACGTTATAACACATTTAATTACACAAAACTTGTTACATTGAGAAAAATTACGCGAACCTCGCAGATGTTCTGGAAGTAGCGATTTTGCAACAATATTACAAGATGCTCATTATACACAACCCGAAGGAACAACAATCGAAAACAATATATTATGTGACACATTGAAAAACAATACATTTGGCTGGTTGGATTGGTCTGTATTAGTATCTAAAACAATCTAACAACACAAGCAGTTTTACATTACATTTGTTCAGTAGGACTTGCTTGGTTACTTATTAGTACACGTGCATATACTTCCAATGACTTGTCGCTATGCAATGCACTTGGAACAAATACAGAGTACTCCCTGTGTGATGAAAACTAAAGTTCTAACTACAATCTACAGTGAGGTAATTGTTTAAAAGTAACTAAATGTACAGGATAGACGTATTATGAAGGTATAACAATTTCAATTAAACAAATTTTGAATGCAGTTTAATAGATAGCATAAATATTTCAAAGTTCCGCTGGTTTTACTTAATAGAAATGGACACTGATTTATAATTTTAAAATAGGTTGGACATATCTTCTGGGAAATCAATACGAATAATGTGTCGCATGTCCCACCTCCCTTCTACAAAAATAACTATTTACGTACTAATTGTAGCGTAGTGATAAAATAGCTCAAACATTAATAAATCGTAGAAAGTTTCTTGATGCTTAAAAAGGACGCCGTGGTCTCAAAATTATTTCAACGGTCTGACTAAAATAAAACATTCTCTATAGTATTTGTTTTAGTACAGATGACTGTATTCATGTTTCTACTTAATATTTTAAGCGTAATTAGGGTCAGTAGTATCTAAGAGAGGCTCCGTTTTGAAACTCAATTGATGAGAGTGCGACCCGATTTGATTAATAATTTGGTACGGCGGTGACTCATCCTCTGAGGAGAGAGGAACGAGAGCTGAGTTGCTGTTATTGTTGCTATTGGATACGGGAAGCAGTTGAGAGTCTCCAGACTCTCCTCGAGGAGAAACTTGTTCTTCGGAGGGGGATGGGATACCATTTGTTGTTGCTTCCGCTCCTCCGAGCAACATTTCCTGCAGTAAATTGTCAATTCTGGCCATGCCAAAGAGTTTCGCAAATTGAATTTGCTCTATCATTTGCCAGCTGATTGATTGTAGGGCTGGAAGTGTAAGAAGAATTTCCCCAAAACGACCCCTGGAGTCATACTGTCTATCGCTTATGTAGTCCTCAAGTAGTAGCTGGACTTGAAAGCGAAGGGCTTTTATTCGATGAGGCTCGCCCAAACCCCGGGCATTCGGATCAAAGAAGACTATAGCTTTTAAGCACGCATATTCTGTATCGTCCACGTTGATATCCCTCAAAGGTTTGACGAGCTCATCCAACACTCGACAACTGACTCGACTGACATCCGCCGCCTGCCTTGGAAGAATAAAATCATTTCCTAAAAGGAGGACGTCTTTCAAGTTCATAGACCGACGGGCCACCCCCAATAAGAGATGTTCCCCAGCATGTGCCCGGAGCAAGGCTACTTGGTCATCTAGCCGCAAATCACAGAAGGTTGGGATGTACTTCGCCCATTCAACCAGCACCAATAGTTGCATCTTCATAGAGTCGCATATATCATTGACAGTAGCAATTTTTTTGGATCTGGTATTAAAATCATTCTGATTGACTTCATTATAATTATTTGATGACTGTCGGGCAGAGGCATCCGCTTGAAGAAGACTGGCCACAGTAAGGGAGTTATTGGTTGAACTGGCAGAGCTTTCTTCGAAGCTCGGTCGTCGACAGCTGATCCGATCCCGTTCATTTTGCACAGCCTCTTTCTTCATGCCAGTCTTGAAACACTTCCTCAGTCGGCAATAGCGGCATTGATTCCTTTTGTCCTTGTCCACCACACAATTGCGACTGAAGCGACACGTATACACATGATTTTTCCGAACGGAGCGACGGAAGAAACCTTTACAACCGTCACAAGACGATGCACCATAGTGTTTCCCCGTAGCTCGATCACCACATATAGCACAGTATTGGTTACTACTATTATTATTGTTATTATTACTACTATTATTAATATGAGCACCGTAGTTTGCACTATTATTATTATTGTTACTAGCACCGTTGCTATCACTTCTCAAATCCACACGGTCCGACTCATCATACGTCACATTCACAGGACCGTTTCTTCCCATCTTGATATCAATTGCGTCCTTAATGGAATTTCTTAAATTAGTAGTACTATTAGAAGCTCTATTTTGTCCGTCGATGTTTGAATTCCTGGAACGACTCGGGTTACTGCTGCTACACGGTGTACCACCCCCACACACAACTAAACTGTTCAAATTCTCAACTATTACAGAAGCTACTGTCGAAGTAGTCATTGGGTTTCCCAATTTCATTAGCACTGTTTCATTGTTGCTGGACCGACGATCCATGGCAAGCTTGTACGGGATCCTGTAACACCACATTATAATAACACAATTAAGAACACGTGAAAACTAATAAACACTCAACACAATCACCAATAAACATTACGAAATCGCGTCAATTATTACACATGACGTAATTACTTACAAATTACTCTTCCACAACACTATGAATACTAAGATAAATAATTTAAAATCTTTAAAAGCATTAACTGCCTCACAATTACCTTCATAATAATTACTACAGACTACAGTTGCGTACAAATAGTTTCAACAGAATTTTTTAAGAATCTGCCGGTTTGGGCTTCCTAATTCAACACAAACCCACAGGTCATACGACAACTGTCACACGCTTCCAGAGTCATTGCAATTTAAAGCACACAAGTTTGCAATGGCTTGATATACGATAACACAACTTGCCACATTCTCAAGGTTGTTACGTTACACCGCCTTCACCATGACTGCATAAAAAATATTTCCACCAAAAGCTATATTACCTTTAAAAACATGAACAAAAACTTGCCCAAGTTTACTTACTGACGCCGCCACTAACTAAGTTAATAAAAACCAACCAACAGAGTATTAAAACCCGAAGCCGAATAAAAGCATAGCTGAATAAAAGTGTCGGAAAGTTTTTTCCTCTACAATTGTAAACTAATTATTCCTGACCTTAAACTTCATGACTTTCAGTCCTAAAATTTTTTGGGGCAACTGCAACGGAGCTTTATATAATCTCAATAGATATGCTACTTTATTAGTAATAATAATAATTTAGTACTACTACTTATTACCGTATATAAAACCCTATTATTTGTAGCCAAGCTAATTAAAAATACCCAAACCTAATTCAAAATATCCGAAAATATCACGAGGCAATGGAATCTCAAAGAACAAATCAAGCAACTCGTTTTGTCCTTCCAAGATGGTCAGTTTAATAATTATTATGTTCCTCAATTCAAACAAATTGAAAAAAATGAAATCCTTGAAATTTAAATGACCATGTAAAAAAAAAACCCCACACATAACACAATTAAACAGCAAAAACCCACTGCTCAAAAAAATCTGCTAATTATCAGAATAATAAACAAGTAAATAAGAGACATCCAAAACTACGCACCTACTGATGATGACGAGCTGGCAGGACTGTTTCGTACTAATTACAATTAAGATGAACACGTCTCCCCATACTGGACTTATTGTTGATGGATGAGGGATTGAAGAGAGACACATCCTCTGGTCTCCTCTCCAGGCTCCAATGGTCGTACTAATTCCGGCTGAGCAATAAATAAGCACATCACACTGGTCTTCATCACCCACAAGATTTATAATTGTCTCTCTCTCTCTCTCTATAGTATTCTGTAATCATAATTAAATCCCAATCATTTGACCAATCATATATATACTCAGCACCCCTATTCCTTCCACATACCCTCAACCTCAACCTCAAAAATACAACAATGCACACATATTTGGTCATCACTTGGAAAGAATCCCAAACTGATTTCAACGAAATTACAAATATGGATCTGGGATCGAGATTTAAAAAAATAATATTATTAATGACTTAAAAGCATTACCGTGCTATATAATTATCACAGATAATAATTTGTTATTCAAAATCTCCCTATCCTCTCCCTTCCAGTCTCGATGTTTGTTCAGCCGATGTGAACTCACCATCAGAATAACATCCGTGATATATTTTTTGAAATATAAAAGGAGATATTTAAATGCGTATACAGTTGGGATTTTTAACAGGAATAATTGCTGGAGTTTGGTTCGAATGGGATGTTTTCAGAGACAGGTCCAATTCGCTGAATAAAATACAAATTATTTAGGATTCTGTACTGTCCAGAGTTGACTTTCGCCTTCACGAGTTCCCACTTTATTTCAAGTACTTTGATTAAATTGGAATAATTTTTTAAAACTAAATCCACTGTTAATTTAAATAAGTACTTTATGTGTGGAGCAGGGAGTTATCAAATGGGGTTTATCATTAATAATGTGACAGTCAAGTTCGGCAGGGATAGTTTCAATGAATTATAGTTTGTTATGTAGGGATAGGATTGTATTAACTCCTGCATTTAAAAAATAATCTGGGTCCGATATATAAGCCGTACTCTAAAAACAGGAGAATTTGAATAGTGCTCTTTTTGAAGTTGTGTATATACAGTGTGTCTGTGTTATAATGTAATTAGTAACTGGATCCTAGTTGTAAGTTGTAATTTGTTAGAACTGTCTGTACGCGGTGTCTGTCCGTATCCTTTAGTTGTGGTGACCGTGTGTGTGTGTGTGTGTGTGTATGTGTGTGTGTGTGTACTCAAGTAGCAGAGACTGCTTTCTAAAATCTCTGCTCATCCAAATCAGTGGTCACGAGTCTTTGCGTTTTTAGTGGGTATCCCACATGGAGTACGGAGCGTATACAGTAGACTGTATATGTACGTGGGAATAGGAAATTATTTTGTGTGGATAAAAATTTATTTTGTCCCAATAGAGCACGTGCTGGGACAAAAGTGTCTCTTTTAGCAAAAAGTGTAAATACAGTAGCCAGTGCGTTGTCTTTATACGAGCACCTCTAAAAGGAACAATATAATTTTGGGGGATTCAAATTAGGGGCAAGTTTTAAAATATTATCCCGCCTTCAATTAATTTGTGCGCCGAATAAAAACAAAATTCGAATCATAGGAGTAAAATTTTTAGAGGTTCTCTTATAGCGACAGTATATTGTAGACAGTACAGTTTGTTCTGTTGGTTAGAGGCCCCACCGGAACTGATCATAAAAATCGGACCCCATTGCCCCCCCCCTTGACTTTTATCCTTTATTTCTTATTTGAAGTGATCTGAATTTGAGACCACCATTATAAAATGTAAGAATCAAAGTTTGAGTCTATGAGGTGTAAAAATGTGTAAGGAGATTACTGTGTTTCAATGCTGCTAGTTCTGGTTTGATCTTCTCCTTAAAGCGGAATACTGCAGTCTTAGGTTTGCAGTTTTGTAGACCAAGTGGTCATTTTATTCGACTCATTCTCAGTTTGTTCTTATGATTCTAACGCTGATAAACACTGTGTGGAATTCGCAATTTGAGAACCGTGAAAAGTTCCAGTTTATACAGTATACCCACAAAAGTACGCAACAAGTTTTTAATGTAACAGGCGGGTATAGTATAAACCGCGTTTTGAGGTAACCCTTGCCTTGCTATACTTTAAAACCTTCAGGCCATACACAATAAATGGGGAAAGTGAGATTTCATTGGGCATAAACACAATTTCAGATATTGCCAAAAAAACCTATCATACCATAAATTTACTATACCCTTTATTGTGTAGGTACTCATACAAAAAATCTAACACTGGGGTGGGGCAAAAAGGGGTGAAGGGGGTCCGTACAAAATTACCGCAAGTATATTTAGTACTATTAATAATAACAATAAATTTATTATGTCGATATGGTCTAGGCCCTTACAACAGTTACTTTTTACAATGGGTGCTTTACTGTTTGGTAAATTACTAAATTTACTACTATTGGCGTCATACTTAAAAATTATTTTTCGAAAATTCGGCGTATCACCTCTATGAAACATTTTCTGAAGAAATGAACCAGTTTGCGAGGAGGGAGTTTTATTGATTGATGGTTTTAGTTGTATGATAAATTTTCGTAAGTGCGTGGGTGAATTGATTTTTTTTTTGATACGGTGAAATTTCACGTCGTATAAAAATCTTGATGCATATATATATACCTATACACGGACTATGATACATGTTTTCTATGATACATATGAGAGCATTTTCTCCAAAGGAGGAGAAATTTAACAGCGCAATCCTCTTTATATCTACCACAAAGTTAATTATTCTCCTTGTGAGAGAATACGATTATACTAAGAGACCATCTTTTTCTTTCAGGAATGCTCATGTGTAACTATCTACGCATCTACATGTAACTATATAGTGTTGACGAGAAATTCTAGAGAGTAGGAATGGGAACATTAACAGGATCTGTTATCTCCTTTTGCTAGGTATTAAAGCATGATTGAGCTTAATAAGTTATGTGATCAGGAGCCACGAGGTTTACACGTGGGACTTGTCTCTGTGTGTATTGTTGTGTAAGCTGTGTGTGTGTGCTGACTTATTGACTGACACTGCATAGGCTATTTCAAAAGTAAACTTTTAAATGAACAGTGAGCAACAACGTGCTCAACTCTATAGTGCTGATCAAGCAGTAAATGTTCTTTGACTCACATCCCTGGCCTCATCCATAACTGATGCCTACATAATTTGTCATCTCATCTCATCGTCACCTGCTCTTCACTGATATATCACTTAACATTGAGAGTACAGTGTAACATTGCCAGTAGCTAATCCACTATAACCGTACAGTGTGTCCTCACTGTGTAAGAAAGCCAAAGTTATTTGTTCTCATAAGGTAACAAATTAGCATGACTGTAAAAAACTAACTTACTCCGTTTCTACACACACATTTGGCTTCTTTAGAAAAATTATTCCAATGGAAGTGTCCCACCTATAGCGAGTGTACTGTGAATGGGTAAACTTGAGCTCCTTTAATGGATGGTCACGTCCAGAGAGTCCCTGCAAATTCAAATACCCTATAAATATTAAATCTATAGGCTCTTGTAAAAACAATGCACTTGTAATTGCACTGTATTGCTCCATACACATAGATATCTTATGCCAAAGCACAATGAACTTCCAGATCCTAATCTGGGAAACAGCCTTGAGAAAATATTGTACTAAGGGATCTGCAATGGATCTGCCGTACTGTATTGATTGATGGAAGTTAACTAAAAGTGTTCGTTCAAAGCATAGTAGCCGTGCACTTTGAGGTCTTAAACTACAAATTATTATTAAGTTGCGGCAAAAGTTTTAATCTATTGTCAAAAAACTTTTCATGTTTTTTTTATACGATAGTATGGATTTTACCATATTGAGGACATTGAAACACTAAAGAGTGTGAATGAATCATTGTGCACAAGACAAAATCTGATAGAAATAAATTGGAATGTTGAATGTCTAAAATGTAAACCATTCCGACGAATTCAAGCCCATGGTTCATACTTTGTCCTTTAAATGGGTCTCTGGAGTTGAACACATCTATGGATAAGTGAATCTCATTCCATTCTTACTTTAACTTAAATGTTGATACATGAAGTAATGTGTGCTCAACTCCTCCCAAGTCTGGATGAATTAAGCCGAAAAGATACAATTATAATGGTTATCATCCTCAAAACACAAACAGGGACGTGTCCCATTCATGTGTAAGTGCGTGCTCAACGCATGTCTGCATGTCTGGAGAGGGACCAAATGTGCTCAACCTTGTATTACTATTAGTAGGTCAATATATAATTACTTATTTTTGATGTATGTAAGTCCTATACAATACCTATTTGTAAGAAAATTTTACAAGTTTCTGGGGAGTCTTAAAACTCCACATGCAATGTCAAATAATTGCCGGCAATTATATGCTCTTAATCATGTGAAAGTTCGTATACTTGAAATTGATTTAAAATCAGTTCCGGTAATGTAAAGTACAATGAAAAGGACGTATTATCAGTATCTATATGATCGCCTGGAGAATCAAGTCTATAGTTTCACAGAGAAAACTCCCATATTTTACAGAAGTTAGATTTTTGAAAGTGGCGTTTTCACACACGTATAATTATGTACTTTCATACTGGATGGCTACGGCCTTGGCAGAGCAGGTTTTTCCATCAATGAGAACTCTGGTCATGTAGGGGAAATTTTTTGGATAAATATATCCTGCTGGGTTTTTGTGGGAAACCGTCGTTACGACCAGGGCTACGACTTACGAGTCACAATCACAAAACATTCAGAGTTATGAAGTTTCCGGGGTTTCCTCCAAATCAAAATGAATCCTCACTGTTTTGCACTACTCAGAATAGTAGCTCTGAATTACCGGCTCTAAGTCAATCTAAGGAAATACAGCATTGCTTTAAAAACATAATTAGCAGAGGAAAAAATAATATTTCCGCAACAACTTCGCCAAATCAATGGAATATCTCTCAAAAAATAAAAAAAGAGTCTTGTAAAGAAATAGGAACCCAGAAGATTCTTAACAATTCCATTTTCCTGCCCTTGCTTATCTTTTCCCCTCTGTATTGAAGATCCGCGCTTGTGTGTATATTTTTACGGAGCGATCTCTGTAGGACCGAGCCGTAAATGGATAAAAATTGTCAATTGTAGTAGCATATCGTTGGCTACATTCTAAAAAGTATCATTTTCATTTCATACCCTATGCTTTTTAAATGGGTTCACAAATGAAAATGGTAGATACTTTTTAGAATTTAGCCAACGATATGCTCTTATGCAACAAAAATAAATATTTGACAGAAATGTCCCAAAGTATTTTCACTTCCATACGGAAAATGTTCCAGACTGAGGTCTCTTATAGCGAGAGTGCACTCTGCATTAAAATGTGCATGTATTAATAGCCTATACTATGTACTCCAGTAAATAATGATCCTTAATGCATTTGAAAGGATTCTGTGCGAGCGTCACGAGTTTATAAAATTTTGCAGGACAATCTTCCCCTTACGTACATACATAATGACATATGTAAATGCATCCTATAATAAAATTATTATTCCAATACAGTTGAATCGCACTGTAGAAGAGTTCCTCACCAGAGTGTTTCATCTACAAGGGCAAAAATATCTGGAAATGATTCTCTGTTTAATAAAATATTGGTTTCAAGCTTTCTGGAGGATATCATTGTGATTTTTGTCACTTCTAGGGGACGCCCTTATTATGACAGGCTACTGTAATAATTACCTAAAGTTGTTTAAACTGTCCCTGGGTGAACAAGGAATTGATGAGACAGACACTCCTTTGTAATGCTGGATCCGACTGTCGCCGATGCTAAATTAATCTCATTGTAAGTTTAGACATAATGCTTTATGACGTCTAAACTAAATTTAGTAATGTAGATATAGAGGCAGGTGGAGGAGATACAGATGAATTCCATGACCATATAATTAATTATGTATACCTTAAAGCAAAGGTAGTCTGCACACGCAGCTTGATTTACCCTGATTCTGGTTTGATATCATAAATGCTCTGTCTCAAAGTATGGAAGAATGTACAATTGACATAATAATATATAAACGGAATTCTCTGTGTGCTTGCACGTAAGCATAATTTATTATGTGGGATAAAAATACACTATTCCGACTCCATCATTTATTCACGCCTTTCTGCTCAAATATAACCTTTTCCTGGGTCTTCTTTCCAGGAGCTGAGTTTGTAGTGAGAATTTTCCTAGAGAGTTTTTCTCATATGGTATTATACATTTCAAGTTGGAAACCTCAGAATATTCCCTTCTATTTGTCCATTGGCAAGAGTGAACACCATATGAGTTTCTTTTCTTGTAGTATATAGTACCATTTGGTTGCGAAAGTCAATGGTATTTTATTTTTTTGCATGACAATAAATTATTATTCCTTGTCCTAGCACATGTTTTCACACTTGTGCACATCATTGTATGACATGCCTTCTATTCAATGAGTGAGATCATTGTTTGTCACAGGAATTCACACTTTTCCCTTTTACAGCTGATTGGCTCTGATGACTTGTAAAATGTAATACAAATAAAAATCATGAGTGATATAATGAATTATATGTAAGAACTTGCTCCATTAATTTCCAGTGACGAAACCAACTCCGAGATTCCCTTTGCTACTATTGTTAGTTTTTCAAATCACGTCACATCATCCATACATCCCCTGGAACTACGTGTCAATATCCATGCCCTTTTCTTTCTAAAAATTTGTTTCCAGAAATCCCATTATGAGCCCTGCTGTCAGGATTTCCATCAAATCTTTAAAATTTAACTAACAATGAATGTCTACATGTAACAAAATCATACTACTAAGGAAGTGACTGCATGTTAGCAATTATTGTAATGTAATACAGATATTAAATTTGTAGGATTTAGCAAGATTTTTCTCTTTTTTTTTTGTCTACGGGGGAATCCGGATACTCAGCATGTTTATAAATATGCACCAATGCACCTTTCTACATTCAAGACCTTTATTTCTTATCTACCCAACGTTGGCGTGGAGAGCAGAGCGAAGGACTCAAAATAGCACAGTATTTGCGTACACAACATTAATCAGCATGACGCACATGGTGTGTGTCCAATGGTAGGATATATATTTGTGAGCATAAATACAATGACAGTAGTTATTTATTTCCAGTGTAATATATATATATTTTAAAATGTTCCTATCAACATGCGTCCCAAATAAATGCATAAATTTCCTCATCATTGACTCATCAGATTGATGTTTACAATTTTCAAAGAGCATGCCATTAATTTTTTATTCTGATGGTGATTACATTAAGTAATTTAAAACCACGTTCATTGAAGATGCATAGGAATCACAGGAGATTCGATTTTGATAAAACGTTGACACAATATCCGTCCTGATGTCAGTGCAATTTCAATATGACTTGGGCTAGGCGTATAAGGACTCACATGTGCTTATTGTAATTTCCGGCTTGCACAATAAGACAATAATAACTATGTATGAAAAACAAATCGAATGCATTCCACAAGTTTTACAAATCCCTATTAACTCACAGAGATGACAACTGAGTCAAATGAACTCTGGCTCCACGTCATACAGATAATAGTAATAATTGATCGGAATCAGTATAATACATACATTACACAGACTTGGCAATTAACAATTGGATCTTTGACTTGTTTATGGCCCTGTAGAGAAACAATTGTGTTGCTGATTTTTTATACAAAATGCACAAGATATTAAAACAAAATTGAAACCCCTCAATATTCGGATGCTTGTGATTTGACGTCTTTTTAAAGTAATTTTGAGGTCGAGGACGGCTCTAGGATTTATGAGGTAGATACTCCTGAGGAGATTATCTAAAAGGACCCAAAATAATAGTACGCATTCCTATTTCCCCATATTAGTGTCTCTGTTTACAAGAGCCTGCCTTCGTTTAAATTATCCTGCCTTTCAGCTATTAAAGCTATTTTAACAATTAAATGTGTATAGTTGAGTTTATTGTAAATGTAATTACTCTCACCTGAAATGCTGACGGCTAGCAGTGATGTATAGTGGCAGAACAGGGGAGACGACAGACTTGCACACTTTAGTTGTTTAGCTGTGGGAAAGTTTTCCTGGAGATAATTCCGTCAGACTTGTTATGGGTATCTACTTTAAATTCCAACATGCGTGGAGTAAAATATTTATTATAGAGCAAATATTTTTTCACTATATTTGAAAACGTCTAATGTTATTCACGTATTTATGTAAATGTTCTTTTACTACTGAGCTGCCTACAATATTCTCATACACTGAAAAACTCCGTACCCCTAATTTATCCGCCCTAGTTTTATGACTGCATGGACCCAAGTGTAAAGGGCAAAAAGCCTCTGAGGTTTCGTAACAATGAGTATACTGAACGATAACGTTTTATAGAAGGTTGTTGTCCCAATTACTTTGCCATTACGACCTTCATAAGCTGACATGTATCCACTTCCAGAACCGGAAAAAACTGTTGTGGGGAATGGGGTAAAGTCTTTTTGCAAAAAAGGTTCAATTTTTGGTGATAGTATTCCTGCTTTGGTGGAGCAGAGTACAGGGTCAATTCCAGTTCCAAAGTTGAAAGTACAAGTAAGTCACTTGTACAGTAGCGATTTAAGCTTTAATGATTTTGATTTTATCGCTTAAGCCCACTTCGAGTGATGCTTATCTTTGGACATCATGTAAATACGACTTCTCCGTTGAAGACAAGTTCAGTGATAGACGGGTCTATTGATTGATTGTGTGTGGGACAACAAGTTGCAAAACACTTGTTCATAGATTCTACCCAATTGAGGCTAATGCACTCGAAAATAGCAGTAACATTGACAGGCACTGTTTCCCCTAATTATTCCTTATGTACCCAGTGGGTATCAAAATTGTATTCCTAAATTGCAAGTTGACCTTCACCTGTAGCCGTTTACAAATGTCTATTACAGTAAATTATTTTTTGCACTCAAAATTCACGTGGTCTTTAGAGGATAGCCGGCTTTACTAATTATTATGACAGTTGGGACGCAATTTTCAGTTGGTCAAATTTATTTTCGCTTATTTAAGCCTTTTGATGGTAAATTATTTTCGAATCCGAGGTATGACAGATCTCTCCGTTGAAGATTGTGGGCAGCAAAAATAAGGGGAAAAGTTGAAGAAATTCAGCCGAGCATGGGAGCAGGACTTACTTGTTTCATACAAAATTCTCAACTATTTTAATAACCCTAGGTTGTGTAATGGCGCCTCCTTAAAATGACACAGAAAATTATGTCGATGGAGTATCTTTGTTAGGAGAGTCGACTGTATGTAGTCATATTCCTGTATATCGTCGGAAGTCTTTTATTTGTCTACAGTTAGCTTCCGTGACTACAGCTTTAGGAAAGCTGTGAGTCCAAACCTTTATTAGAGTGGATATCTACGCAAAATTAAAAATCAAAGGAAATTCTGTAATTTTTCAAGGTCGTATATGAAGAGAAATAATAAGTCTAAGAAACTCGAATCAGTTTTATTAAAGTCTCACTATGTACCTATCCTTAAAATTGTTCTGGTATTATAATAATATGGCTATCAATCAATAAACATATATATGGTTAAGTCCAGACTCCTAATTTTGGTTTGATATTCAAAATTTAAAAAGGAGGATCTCAGTTTTAGCAATGTACCTTTGGAATTTATATTTTCAAACAAATAGAATCTAACGCACAATCAAACCAATCCTACAAATTATTACAGAAGATGCAGCTGCATCTCGTGGTGAAAAATAAAAATATAAATTATATGCAATTCAATGTAGATAAGTATACTTAATCAAATCTGCAACTACAACAGAACAGAGCTCTACTGCTCGCATGCACATTAAAAAAATCTAATTAAAATTACAGCCCTATGCTTATCTAGCATCAAAACTACGCTAGTATAGAAAATATTCCAAATTAATAAGTGGAATGAATAACATAATCAAAATAAATAAATAATAGTCGGCTGTGGTCTAAATTCCGTGTAAATTCGAATTGGAATTTTCCAAAATGTTTTCAGCGATCGTCTACTAAAGAAATGCCTAATAGAGGCTGCTGTTGCTGTAACAAAAAAGGTAAGGAAGCTCATGACAAGTTCTCAATTTGAATTGGGATGGTTCTAAAATATGTCCAGAGACCCAGCTACATTTTTTTTCAATTGTTTCGATAACCTAGGTTAGTTTTTATTCAGCTTACTGCTAGTAGGGAAAAAAATCAAATTCTATTATAATTCTCTTGTGGGGGCAAAGCTGGATCTCCTCAATGTTTCCTTTTTACAGATACAGTTCATGGATATGAGAGTCAAATTTTGCTCCTGTTTAAGTCTTACATCAAGACTGTAATAATTATTACTGTAATATTCACACAAAATAATGAGCAATATTATTGTGATAAATGTCAGAACAAACTCCGACACAGATCATGACTTACCAACGGGCAGTGTGCAAGGACTTTCCGCTTGAGAGGATCGATAGCATTGAGGCCGAGTCTGACTCTCTCTACAGTAATCGACAATACTTGCTCCAGCCCGTCCCCACTTCGACCACAAAAGAAAATCCTGAGGAGAAAGGCGGTCACTCAAAAAAGTTTAGTACTCTTGAAGATGCCGAGTTACAATTTTCAGTGTTGAACAAACAACCCAGGCCTATGTTTCATCTCAGTCATCTCAATTTACCATCAACGAAATATTCAGCTGTCAGAGCCCTTTTGTTCACTTTGAGTGCCCTTTTTGGGGACGCTCCGGAGGATTATGCTTCACAACTGGACAAATCCTATTTTGATATTGGAGGAAATGCCGACAGTACTTTGGTGGCAATAGCATGCCTACACCATTACAAATTTAAAATAGGTAACACTCGTAAATTAATTCTACAGTATTAGCGATTTTTCTGTGTAAGGAACAGTATTGGATAATTACTTGTATGTAAGTGATATGCAAAATGGGATTTAAAGAACCCTTTTTAAACACACCTCCCTGATGTCCACTCTCCCTCTAATTGTAAGAGCAAAAACGTTCTTTACTGCGTACAGTAATTATATGATGACAAAATTCCTTTAAAATAAAATAATTTCAGTTCCGGTGTCACCGCGTTCAGGAAAATTCAGGGGTACCTAGGTATCTCAATAGCAGTCGCCTGTCCCAATCTATAATTTTTTAATAATTTTTTAATAATTTAAAATATCTTCTTGGAATTATGAATCACATCATGACCTTTCAGTAGGCTGTTTGAATTACATTGATGATGTTATTATTAAATAGACTAGAGATGCATATAATTAAGATGATGGACTGTTTTCAATTACATAGCTTAAAATATGCTTTCATATTTTTTTGCTACGTACGTAGAGCTACATACCTTCAGGTTTTTCAATACTGTTGATTCTTGATGCATTAATTGTTAATGTTAACGTGAATTATTTGCACATGTACAAGAGCTTCCTATTAATTATAAGACTCTGAGGCTATATGTGGGTCAGCCAGTAATATCTAAATTAATTTTGAAAACGTTTCAGAGAGAGAAAAAGTAATGTTCTCGTGCAAACGTCTGTAGGAATGAGATAAGATATTTTGAAATGGACAACACATATAATTATGCATAATTCATACAAACGTAGATATATGTATCTTTATATGAGCAACATTTTATTCTATATTTTGTAAGTAATGATCTGTTTCACATGTTCCAATAAAAAAAGACGTCCTGGATTTTCTGAAAGCAAAGAACCTTCGTGAGATTATCATGAGAATGTCCCGGTTGGAGGGGTCGGAGTCTAAGTTAAATTGGATCGATCTTTCAAAACGGTACACGTCCAGGAAATTGAAAGTCAAAGATTTGGAATTTCTCTTTAGGTGAACAAAAAACCTTTTTTTTAAATGCACATGTCTCATAAAAAGAGCCAGGATAATTGCAAATGTAATTTATATGCACATAATTGTTTAAAGCTTGATTATACTGAAACCAAATGTTATCTTCAGCTTCAGACTAAGTATAATTACATAAGATCTAAAATTGTAAATATACAGTCGACTCTCCCTGTAACTTCATTCCTATAACAACGTTGCAGGTCAAGTGTTGCTTTAAAGAGCGGGGTTGTAAAGAAAGTCGTAGATTTATAATCGAATTTAAAACTTTACACTACTTTTTAGATGTCTGAAAAATGCAAATAATGTCACTCAACCGCAGAATTTTCAAGAAAAGAAAGAAGTTTGGCAACCAATCCTTGGAAAAGGCAATCAGTAAAAACTCAAGCCTCAATAATAATTTTATTATCTTATTGAAATACTTTATTTATTCTATATTTTCTTTTCTTCAGGAACTACTCCATGAAACATTTTGGAATAGGTCTCTTTGGGAATGATTTAACCAAGATGTAATTATTTTAGCTTGCTTTTCAAGAAAAAGTTGGATAAATCGCCAGCAGGCTTAGTCTTGAACTTTGATGTCAATGATGATCTTCATAATAGACTTGTGCCTACCGTAGCTGGGGCCTCTCTAACCAACGCCGATATTCAAAAACATTCCTTTGAAATGTCCTCTAAGTCGCTGTTGTGAGTTCATTTGGAAGAAGTTTTGTTTCTATTGGTGATTCAATTAAATCTGATATTATGAAATGCTGATTGCAGAATTGAACTTCTGCAATTTGTGGGAGACCAAAGTCACGTAACAGGGGCGCTAGCTCATCCCGTATTTTTGATGGTGGACGGTTTATCGGAGCAAGACAAAGTAACACTTTTGATGTTCATGGAAATTAAAAACATTCAATTTTTGACAAGCAAAAGGTTCAAATGGATTGTTACAAACTTTCAGTCAACTTTGCAAGCGGTAGTGTCAACTTATAATTGTCAACATTCATTTTCCTTTAACATGGTGCATGGTCATTTGATTTAAAACGTTATAGATAATAATCTATAATATAAGTATAACTCTATGATTATTACATTATTTTATTCAAAACAGCACATTGAGAGGCAAATCCTGGGCTTTGAAGTTCTTGAGACGACTCAAATAGATCACAGGACAAAAACTGAGCAATATAGTTACGTTATTGCCACAAAGAAAATTTCTTGAGTACACAACTTCTTAAGAGAATACTATTCAAAAGCTAAAATATTTATTTCGAGGATACCAAATACATTAATGCACTTTGGGAGCACACCACATTAGCAAAACCCATATCCGGCAATTATTTGAAATATTAATTGCATATTATGTACAAACTACTTTTTATTTATTATTTTTCAATGAACCTCAAAATCTTAGGCAAGGATTATTTTCAAGACACTAGGCATCTTGGTTGACAGTGTTAAAAAATTTCAAAATTAATAATAAATTATTATTATTCATACAAAGTAACTTCATTGAAGCTTGCAGTTATGAAATTTTCATTCTAACATTACACCGTTGATAATAATACCCTAAAATCTTATGCTGATTCTTGGATTCATTTGTAGCCATACAATATATGTAATTAATTAAATATTTTCATATTTTCCCCAAACAAAAGTTTTGCAATTGTTCGCAAGCACTTTTCGTTGGGATTTGGAAGATTGCCAAAACGGATATGACATGTACGATAGCCTGCGTGCTTCTCCTAGATGGAGCTACAGACGTAGTAGCTACATACTAATTTTACAACATCGAATAAATCCTTTATTATATTTTTCCACCCGTAGTGTCTGTCCAGGCTCAGCGTGCACTGTGCACGGTGCAACCAATAATATGATGGACCAATGCAGGGGTTGGATTTTTGTGAGAAGATGGGAAGATTCTTCCCCGAAAAAAAAAAATTTCTGGCAGGGTAAATCTTAAAGGAATGGGATTCTTTTTTAGGGAACAAGGATTTTTAAATTCCTTGACCCTTTTTCAAGAATTTTCAAATTTTTTGGCGTGTTTCAGGGAAATTTGTTATACAAACAGGGATTTTACTAAGGGATTAGAAGTACGGATTTGACGTCTTGTAGGGAGATCATTTTTGCCAACAGGAATTTTGAAAATCGTTGACCTTTTTTTTCGGCAAGCATTTTTGAAATCGTTGAGGACCTCTGGACCAATGGAACGATCGTTTACGTCTTACATGCAGACTACTTATTTTGACTTAAATTATTTCTATGTAAAAGTACTTAACCAAAGATCTTCCTAGGCAGAGCTCGACAAGGTTTGGTTAGGGAGCCCTTAAGGTAAGTATGTAAACCCAAACACCCCCTTCCAAGTAAAGTGTCCCTGGGGTGATTTTTTGCTAGTTAGAGCATAAAATATGTACATTACGAAATTAGTTATTCCCACCCGTTCTACAAACGGTTGTTAGAGTATGTACATTACAATTAGTGGTCGGACCAATTCAGTTCAGAACCGAAATTTTCAATTCAATTCAATTCGGTTCAGTTTGGTTCAATTTTATTTCAATTCAGTTTACTTGATGAATTGAACTGGGTGGTTCAGTTCCCCCGCGTGAATTGAACTGAACTGCAGAATGTGAACTGCAATTCAAACGATTCGTTAATGCTCCTTATTACCGTCTACATAACGAGACTACAGGCATGCAACTTTAGTGTTAAAAAAATTGGAAACTATATGCAATTTTCGTAAACATGCTAGTAAAATATTAGTAGCCGTTGTAAGTAATTTTAAGCAATAATTTATTGATATATATTATTGATTGGGGAATCATATTTCAGAATTCATATTGGCACACAAAATATCGTGTTCCCAAAATTATATGATAAGAACCAGAATCTACGAATCGTTTTAGTTCAGACGAAAATGTGCTTGAATAGAAAAAATAAACACATATTGAGCCATTAAGAAAGATTATTTCACTTGAATGCCAGATTTTTGTTCATATAATTATGACAATGTAACTTATTAACACCGGAAAATAAAAAGCCTCTAAAGGGTCCTCCTTTTACGATGAGAACGCTATCCGAGGTCCACTTTGGAAAATTTTAAGACTGGTAAAAGCGTTACCGTGACCAAACGTTATCGAACACAAACTCGTCGGAATTCTCCTTTTTCCGCTTGAACTGAATGGTTCGTGGTTCAGTTCAGTTCGTAGACTAAAACCGAATTGAATTGAACTGAAATTTGTCAAACCGAATTGAACCATTTTCTTTCAATTCAATTCCGTGTATAAACTGAATTGAATTGATTTGTTTGAACCAAACTGAACCAGTCCGACCACTAATTACAATTATTATAAGCTTGATATTCATTCACCTAATAGCTATAGTCTTGACGAAATTCACTAATGGCGGGGTGGGGTAGTGAGCTACAAAATATAAACAAAAATTGTTTGTATTTTATAAATATTTATTATTTCTGACTGCTTTATTTACGAATGTTAAACTGGAATGAATACTGACGTAATTTTTGTAGACGTGCAACCAATTTGATAATAATAACAACTCAGGAAATTATCGGAACGTTGAGATGCCCTTGAGTGCCTTCCCAGCCAGCACACAGCTTCTTGCTGATATCAGAAGCAATTCATGTACAGAATAATTACCGATGTCAGTGATACTGATGCTAAAACGAAATCATAGAGAAATCGCAAAATGATGCTTCTGTGAAGCCACTCAGAAATTGTCCCGACGTTATGACACGCTTCGGAATGACTTCCAAAATTGTACTGTAAAATAATATTGGCGGCGCTAAAACAGAATTCATAATTTGTTTGTCAGTTTCTCACCAAGGTATTGGCACGCTAGCAGTAGTTCTCCATATTGAATAACTACTTGGCGTGCTTCAATATTTCATAGGATTACTTACAGTCAGAGATTTGCTCACAATCAGATACTTGATTAAGGATTTAATCCGGAGTTAAAAGTTGAGTTACTTTTCAAATAATTCTTTTTAAGTGTGGAATCTATTCAAGTGAATTTAAATTACAAAAATCTGAAAGAAATGCCAAAAGTAAAGTACTACAGTGATAGAAACCAGCGCAGAATAGTCAAAGCTGAAGCAGAAATTTTAACGCTTCCAGTAGCTCAGACAGTAAGTGTAGCTGATCCATGCACAGAGTATCCGGTGAAATTAAATCGAAATGCATCAAATTCCAGTACAATTGATTTAATTGATGAACAAATTCCAACGACTCAGGAGAACACCTTTGATTCTGCATACGAGCTCCAAGCAAGTGATTCTACAATACCTAACTCCACGGATCAAGATATCCTGACATATCACAACAACGTTACTATTTGGGAAGAAGAATGTCAACCCATAACAACAAGTGAAGACAGTGACAATCAAGATGATCATTTTGATATTCAAAACTATTTAGTCCAATGGTCATTAAAACATAAAGTGTCACATTCTGCCTTAAATGACCTACTAACCATGTTAAAGAAACATGAATGCTTTACCAACATTCCTAAAGATTCGAGAAGTCTTCTTAAAACTCCAAGACAAACGGTAGAGCCAGTACCTCCGGGGGAATACGTGCATTTTGGACTCAAAAATGCTTTACAGACTTTGCTAGAAAACGTCAAACCCCCCGTGGAAATGAAAATACAGCTAGGTATTGATGGCATACCCGTACATGGAAGCACCAACATCCAGATGTGGCCAATACTGGTTCGATCTGTAGATCGAACATCATCGGTGGAAACCGTAGGTTTATATTGCGGGAAAAGCAAACCTGAAAGTGCTTCCGTTTACCTAAGCCAACTCGTTGAAGAATTAAAAGTACTTCTGGACGTCGGATTTTCATTTAAAAATCGTCAGCTCAAATTAACATTAAATGCGTTCATTTGCGATGCCCCGGCACGAGCCTTTATTTCTGGTATAAAAAATCATACCGGGTATCGGGGTTGTAGTAAGTGTTACGACATAGGCTCTAGTAGAAAAAAGTTGTTTTTATCAACAGATAGCATGCTTCGGACATATGAACTTTTTCACGGCCGCAATGATCCCCTGCATCACAATGGAACATCAGTTTTAGAAAAGTTACCTATAAATTTGATTACGTGCATACTATTAGATTATATGCATTTAATTTGTCTGGGCGTGATGAGAAAATTAATTTTTATGTGGACTCGAGGTCCAGTATCTCAATTTGAAATAAGTGCGACACAACAAGAAAAAATAAATGCGCGCCTAGAAAAATACAGTGTAAATTCCGGTAAGGAATTTGTCCGAAAACCATGAAAGAAGCGGATCATTGGAAGGCTACTGAATTCCGCAATTTTCTCTTGTACACTGGACCAGTCGTGTTAAAAGGTGTTATTCATGACAAGTTCTACTATCACTTTTTAGCTTTTCATGTGGCTGTTACAATATTGTGCTGTTCTATAAAAATACACAACCACTTAAATTATTCCTGTTCCCTTATGTTGTATTTTGTGAAATCGTTTGTACAGTTATACGGAGAACAAAACACAACATCTGCGTCGATGCTCAAAATTTCTGCGTGTTGGATGCTTTTTAAGCGTTTTGTTTTGAGAATAAATTTGGAAAAATAAAACAGTTGCTCAAAAAACCAAACTGCTTGTTGCAACAAGTCCACCGAAGATTATCGGAAGCGAAAAATCTACACGATGAAGCAAAACCTTCACAAAAGCCTAAGAAGTGGTCAGGAGTTGATTTTTGGGAAGATCAATCCGAACAGTTCAGAAATATTTTTCATAAAAATTTCGAAATAGTTTGCCACACAGGAAATAATATGTGCATTTTGAAGGATAATTCAGTTGTAGAAGTGCTCAGCATTACCAATAATGATTCCAACGAAGCTCTTATTATTGGAAAAAAGTTTTTGTGCACGAACGAATTTTATCAATCACCGTGCAAATCCTCAATATGTGGTATTGTTGTTGTCAGGAAAAAGACTGATTTAAAAATGTGGAGAATTTCGGATGTACAACAAAAATGCATATGTCTTCCTATAGACTCTTCTAATGTTGTTATTGTGCCTATTCTTCATACTGCAATAGACTAGAAGATGGATCGGCCATTCCTAATGACATCGTTTCCTAAAACAAAAGAAGTGGAAGTCGTTCCCAAAAACTGGGTAATTGAAGAGGATGGTAATAAATATTGTTACTGGCCCAGATATGCCAAAAACAAAATTTATAAAGCAGCGAAAAATCAGGAGGAACCTAATAAAAAGACGTGGAAGCGATTACTGGTTCTCGTATATTTCGAATTTGGTAATAACTTCTCGAAGTGCATCATAAATTTTGAATAATTTTGAATGTTTAATTTCAGAGGATTACGAAACAGCTGTTTCCAAAATTCCGTACTTTCTTGAACATTCGGATTACGATAATGCAGGAGCAATCGGAAAGTCAGATAAAACTTTACCATCACCGAAGTCTTCATCGGATTCTTCAGATGACAATGACTCCGAATCGTCTGAAAGATCGATTTCGGCCATTAGTAGGGCTTTTGAATTTGCGCCTGTTAGCCTTCCGGAGCCTCCATCCCACGGTCAAGGTACACCTGCAGTTTCTCAAGATTATCGAAGAGCATTTAGACCAAAAATGCTGAATTTTGGAGCTGCTAATATCCACCTTCAACTGCAAGTTTTTCAGTGATCCCTGAAGTTGAAGTAGGAAATACCATGGAAACTGTAGGAACCGTAAGATCTACTTGCGATAACACTCACAATCAGTTGCAGGCTGAAATTGCAAGGACGTTCATATATTGGACTTATTGGAATCTTTATGGGTACATTCTTACATACCAGAGTTCAGATTCTCGGTGCAAGATAATTCTGCATTTTTAAATTTTGACCATTTTACGATTACACAAAATTTATTTGAGTAACAAATGATGATGTACGGTGAGTGGAAAGGTTGAATGTACAGTTTTTTTTTGAATTATTTAACCAGCTTACCTTCAGGGAAATTTGTATCAGAAAGATACGCCAATAGCTCGAAATCACGGAATTCAGAGCTGCAAATTCTGAGTTGTTAGTTTTTCTGGACCTCAAATTAATTTTCTTGACATGGTAAACATGTTTTTGTTTGCAGATCTTAAACAGTTTTGTGCCCGTAATTTTGCATTCGTCAAGCTACAACAATCCAACCTAATGGCAGCCGTAGAGAACCTTTGCATAAAGGTTAATAATGAGACTAGTCAACCTGGCAATTCAAGAACTTCGAATTTGGGATTTCCGTTCAAGGATAAGCAAACTTTTATGGCATTTGAATCAAAAATTCTGGAGGACCCCCATTATCGTGAAAAGGCGGTAATATATTTTTTGGTGCTTGGTTGTCTAAATAATTTGGGAAACTAGTAATATTTTTTATCATAGCGAGCAATTCTATCGCGAACGGGAGAAACGGATGTCACTCAGGTTACCAACAATATATTCCGGAAACTGCTGACTGATGAAGTTTGTCAGCAATTTACCTTGTATGGGACTTCTGATAAATCTCCTTTTGCAAAGCTGGAATGTTTTAATCTAGTTGCTGGTGAGTTTTTATTTTAGTATACATCATCTGGAAGTACCTTATAGAGTCTCGTAAAATGCAGATTACTGATTACTGTTTTATGGTATTTTTTATAATTAAATATATTTTATGTACATGCTGTTCGCTGTATCCGTAGCACTAGTGATGCTACAGATTCCGAGATCAAAAAAGCCGTCATGTCATGGCTACAGCATTCAACTGACCGAGTTAAAGCTCACCTCAAGGCCTTGTCTAAAAGATCGGTAATGTGTAATTTCAAATTCTTAATTGTATTTACATTTTTACTATCTTTACACTTACTAATACTCGAATCATAATTTGTTTCTTGTTTATGTTATGTTGTTTCCAGGAAACTTCCCGTCAATAGTAGGAAGCCTAAGTGTGTCGAAGTGACGTTGAGAAAATTACATGCCTGAGTTTGCCATAAAGTCACTTTATTAACTCAATTCGTCTTTTACATTAGAAATTCCTAATACATATTGCCTACATCGAAGGAAGTTTATTACCACTTAGTCAATCTTAATTTTGTAATTTTAAAGTGGTTTTTACATAATAAAATGGTTTTCATTCAATAAACTCTAAAATACAAATCTTAATCGAGTTTTTCACGAATCATATACACTCAATAGGATGGCATCATTATACTTTAGTAACAAGTAGTATTGGAACCATATAGATGGCGCATCTTCAAAATGCTTCCGAAGTTTCACGGTTAACTGATAGATTTACGATTCGTTCACGATAGGATAAAGAGGCAAAAATGCGGACATTTCATATTCGTAATGATATCATTATTGTATCACGCTGAAGAATTATCCATGTCAGTACGATATCAGTGAATTCGTACGGCTGATGTCGCACTGATATAACCGCGTGTGCTGGCTGGGTTCGTTTCCATTAATTAGTAACAGTTATAAAATGTTGGTAAATCAATTAGTGAAGAAGTTCCACTCGAACGATATTGCAAGTATATTAAATGTAGAGACACATCGTTGCTTGCGTATTAGAACGGTCAGATTGTCTGTGCAACTGTGCAAATACTCTTCTAAATAATGAGACACTGTGGTTAGATATTTTTGTCAAGATTCTGTCCAGATTATATAATGCTTATTCATAAACTAAATAGTGAGCTTGCACATAGGTAATATTGTGCTACCTGTCGAAATTACTAGATACAACTGAAACATTCCACATGCTATTGCATCATCAATAATAATAATCACAATAATAATCAATAGTAATTACGAACTGAACTCAATTGACGAGTTTTGTCGCATCCGCAACTCATTCAAAGTGCGAATCAAATGTGTCAGTCAATGAGGTGTGGGTAGGAATTGGGCTTGGTAACGTGACAAAAAAAATCTACGGTTATCTGCTCAATTTTCAACAGTACACAATATCGTGTTTTGTTATGTTCCACTATTTACGTTATTATACTTATGTATTGGCAGTAGGAATTTGTTTTTAGCTCTTACCTTCAAGGAGCATTTTTCATACATTTGGCTTAATTTTGACGAATTTTTCTCCTTATGGATTTTCAGTCGAAAAAAAAGGCAAGCTACATAGGACTTGATCGAATTCCCCTTTTGATTTATTTAGAGGTATTATAGTACACACTCTTTAGAGGTCTAAAAATCTAAATAAATATAGAGGTAGATAAATCTTCTTCAAAATAAATTAAACCTTGTAACTTGATTCATTCATAAACAGTCGGTACGATGAGCTGCTGCAAATATTTATTGCATCACTTTCATTTCACTACAGATTACAGCGAGATTCCACACTGGACATCCATCACTTGGCAGGTGACGGAAGCATGCAAATACGGCACAAGCGGAGCATCAACTCACTCGGCTTTATCCAACCATAATCAATGAACCGAATCTTCAATAAATATTTCATCAGAAACAATAATAAAATTATACGTTTTTGAAAGGAAACTCATATGGCTTGAAATTCACCTATCTGTACATTTGTAGCAAATCTGGGAAATTGTTGGAAAAAGTGATTAATAGGCGCATAGTAATGCAGACTCATGTCTATACCTATCCAATTTTACGTTTCTTATCTTTGATACTTTTTTAGAACGTTAGTAGCTCTCAATCTCATTGTAAATCACAAAGGGTGAAATAACTGAGGGCATTATTCATCAAAATTGAGTCACGTTCTGGGATTTGTGACACGATGTTGTAGCGTGTGGTTACTTTGCTCTTTGAGTTTATCAATTGAGTTATGCTGTAGTAATCTATATTGGAAACAATTGTTTTGTGGGGAATATGTGCTGTTAGTATTATTTCATATGTTTGGGTTAACTAAAGGACCCCTTTGAAATAAATACTGACTGGTGACAGGGAGTTGAAGTGATATAATAATTATGAGTCGACAGCCGAATCTTCAGTTGTTGCTGATAACTGCCAAATATGACTATAAATAGGTTGATGCAAATAATAATCAGTTAATTGTTTGTCATTGTCAATGCTCCGCTAGCCATTTTTTCCTTACTAAAGCTTAGACAGTTATTTCAATTTATTTCAACGATAAAATTCCAAAATGAGATCCACTTTTGTAATAATTTTCCTCCTTACTGGTTTAGCGGCTGTAATTTCCGCTCCCACTGAAGTCCATACTGGTAAGGATTTGTAAAAAATAAAAGGATAAAGCTCTCCAGGATAATTGCATGCACTACAGGAACTTACACCAGATATTTTATTTCCACAGAAGCCCAATCCAATACGAAGATCTCGAAGCCCATCTACAAGCCAAATGATTGGCTAAGCGATCTGATCAGACTGATCACCGGTGAGGATGTCACAGCCTTCATAACGCTGATTCATGAGACTATATCTGCCTCAGAAAAGTTGGCAGTTGAGGTTTACAAAGAGCTAATCGAGATTTTAGGCACACTGGAGGGTGAAGCCAGTAGAGATATCGAATTGATTCTTAACAGTGCCATCGAGGATGCCATTGCTATTTGCGAAACCGTCGTAATTGACCTGGCAACTCTGATGCCTGCCATCACCAACTATCACCCATTGTTTGCAGATGTATCGGAGCTCATCAAGATCATCTTAGGGAAGACCCTGGAACAGTTTTTGCTGGAAGTCGGAATAGCCCTCATCAAAACTCAGGAACTTATCGAAGATACAGTGACCAAAATTGAAGTGGCAGCCGAAAAAGTGGCGCACGAAGCGGCTGTCAAAATCAGGGCACTTGCGAATAAAACATTAGTTGAAGTTGCCAACATGATCGAACCGATCCTAAGAGTCCTTGAGGAATGTATAGATTTGGATAGTACTTCGAAAGTGTCTCCAAAGGACAAGTACCTAACTGAAGCGAAGTTCAAATTAAGGTTGATTTTAAATCGCCCCCAAGGGGATTAATTTTTGTTATGATATGTACAGGTGTGTAATTTATTTCGCTACTTTATAAGGTTCTGTAGATTATTTCTATAGCATGAATTGCTCGTAGTTCCCTCATCTCAATATGTACAAAATTGTGCATGGATTTTTATAGGGTTATCAACCCAAATTGTTATGACTATTCTGCTCTTGGAAGTTGGAATAATGGATGCTGTGTATATCTGCGATGCAATTAAACCTTTTGTACTGTTAATGTTGACTCATTCTAGAGTGTAGACGGCTTTCAAAGGTGTGCTTAAAATACGTGACAATAAGCATTTTCCTTTCTTCGGGTTTGACTTCGGAATTTCGTTTTTGATGAATGATCATTGACAGCTGCTCAAACGTATAACACAAATCTTCCGTAATTGAGGGCACTGTGTGATATGCTTGTAACATGTCATTCTAATGTCGGGAAGTTCTTCGGTACTTCATAAAATTCATATCATTTCTCGGTATAGGAAAAACCTCTCAAAATATTATTGTATTTTAAAAGCAGAGGTCAAGAGCTTCACATTTTTTCAAAAATTACAACTTTACTGGGAAAGTACCCAAAACCTTGTTTGCATTACAAGCCCAGCCTATATGTATAATAATTAGAGGGTTAATCAATTGAATTATTAAATTACCGTTTTATTAAATTAATAAAAATTTGTGATTCGGGATGTGTCCAAATAATATTGTATTTTTTTTCTACACCGAAGTTTTCTTAAAAGTAGCATATAGCGAGATTCAAATTCATTAAAATAATGACACGGAAGTTCACCGTTTAAGTTCCATTGGATCGAAGGATGGCTCAAGGCTAAATCTGATCATGCACAATTTACTCCTTCAGTCATTCTCTCTCACTCCTTCCTTTCATTTCAACAAGGATAATAGAGTTTCTAGTAGTTTTCTCTTACAGTTAGCCTTGTCATTTCCATTCATCAGAAGATCCAATGAGTGACTCATTGTCAGTTGTGTCAAATGGATCTTCGTATTTTGGTCTTCGGTTCATTGACTCCTGGACTAGTTCATGCACAATGTACATACTTTCAGAATCATAGGAACGTTTCATCGGACGGAATTTCATCGCCTGTTGAAAATTGTAAATGATCGTGTTACTCAAAATTGCTGTATAGCAATTTTGATTTCGTTTGAAAAATTATGAACTTACTTGGACAATTGTATCTCATCATGCCATTCTTGAAAATCTTGTGCTATTTGTAAATTGTGAGAGCTTGATGGAATAAAATCTCGTTTAAATGGATTCGGTTTTCTGTTCCGGTCATGTACTTACTCATATACATAGATCGGAACAATCTTCATTCAAAGGATTCAAACCAAACAGATTTAAAGATATAAATATCCTCTACGTCTACCGGAAGTTTTAATTATTTTCCGTAGTTTTAATCTCGTGAGATTAAGATGCACAGGATCTCAAGATAATAGCAGTGCACACTCGCTTCAATTACCAACTGTGTTACCTCGTGTGCAATATTAATAGGACTATAACAGCCTTCATTATTTTTGAACCTGTCTTCAAATAACACCGGCTACTAGGATGTGGAACTTTAATTTCTTCCAGTTCCAAACACTTTCCGTTTTTGTAGTAGATGTGTGAATATTGTGGAACAACAAGTGTAAACGCAATGCAAGTTTCAACAACACTATCTACATATAATAATATTTTGGTGTGTACATATTTCATAAATTCTAGAAATTCATCTTCAGAAAGCCCTGATTCGGTCTATGATCTGATCATCAATCACTTTTATTATGCCTGCATGCATTTACACAATCATTATAAGGAATTCCTGCAAAAAATAATTTATGAAAGCACGCGAATAAACAGAATGTTCGAAAGGTTTCTAGGAACTATGTTGTGGATAAACAATTATGTTTTAGTTATTGCCAAGATGATACCGACTTTTGTTATTTTGTAACTCTTAAAGCTCTTCTAATGGAATTCAACTTTCGGCCAGCCCGACCAGCTTTTGACACATAAATGTACAGGTATCGAGTGTAAGTCACTACATAAACACGGCTATCTTTCAAGAATTCAACATTAACCCATTATATTGTAGAGAGAGAGAGACAAATTGTTTTCATGTTAAGACGGAAGGGATATTTTACTACCTATCCCTTCATCCCCTTGAAATAATTATGCATTTCCTCATCAACTCACACAATTACTAAATAGGGAGACTGGACGGTCACAGGTAGTCAAAAATGTGGCAAATTAGCGTTATATAATTTATGCATACCGCCTTAGAGGAGAGCAGAGCTTCTGATGGGGACAAAATTCTTGTCCCGTCCCCGTCCCGATATTTTTTCAAAACCTTTGTCCCCAGTCCCGTCCCGACAATCGGGACACGGTGACGAAAACCGTGTCCCCATCCCGTCCCCAAAAAATTATAAAAACGTTGTCCCCGGTCCCATCCCGAAAGTCGGGACTTGGGGACAAAAATCTTGTCCCCGTCCCGTCCCCAAAATTTTTAAAAAACGTTGTCCCCGGTCCCGTCCCCAAAATTTTTAAAAAACGTTGTCCCCGGTCCCGTCCCCAAAATTTAAAAAAAATATTGTCCCCGGTCCCGAAAATCGTGGCATGTGAACAAAATTCCTGTACCATCCCGATAATTACTGAAAACAGTTGTCAACATTCTCCTACCGAAAATCGGAACATGAGGAAAATTTCGTACAAAAAATATTTGTACCAAAAACATGAAAAACACATTTATAGAATCGTGGCTAAAAGATTTATCCTTAACTTTTTGAGCAACAAGCCTCATTTTCTACAACCTAAAATCGAATGTCTTACATTCGGTGAAATAGTGTTCACAGAATACAGTAGTTTACTCATGAGCATTAAAGCTGAAACGTTATCCTTGTTCCGCTATGCTTGCTCGTCCCGTCCCGTTATATACACGACCAAAAAGCATGTCCCGTCCCGAATATAATGGGGACAATTGTTTTTGTCCCCGTCCCGTCCCGAATATAGTGGGGACAATTTGTTTTGTCCCCGTCCCGTCCCTGATATAATGGGGACATTTTTTTTTGTCCCCGTCCCGTCCCGAATACGACATGGGGACAATTATTTTGTCCCCGGGGACGTCCCGTCCCCGTCCCCGTCAGAAGCTCTGGAGGAGAGTGACTGTACTCGACGGCAGTGACGGCACACAAGAAAGTAATGAAGAGTTTATTATTAGGATGAGCGGTTACTGGTAGATCGTAGGTAGATACAGTTGTTTCGCGCTTTTAGCTTTGAATATTGTGTATATTGTTGCATGCAAGGAAGCATACGATTGGTAATTATGAGGGACGAGTCAAATGAAGTAGATATGCAGCGGTGTTTTCATAGAGCACTGAATTACTAGTTAAACCAGTGCTCTCAATTTTACTCATTACTCGAATTTTTCATAAAGGGAGTAAGTGAGTATTGTACTTACTCGTACTCACACCTGCGAGTATGACTGAGTAATGAGTAAGTAATTTTAAAAAGGTTGATGTTTAAGTAAGTAAAGAGTAAGTACGAACACTAATTCCCCGGTGTAATTTAAGTAATGAGTAAGTAAGACGAACTGCAAAGTATCAAAAAGTAAGTATTGAGTAAGTAAACTCTTCTTTACTGGAGTAACTACCATAGAAAAAATGTTCTCCGACAATATCCATGACTTATATATGGCTTATGGAGGCAGATAACACAGGCCATAGGCAAACAATGCCTTTAAATACTTGCGACGATGCAAATCGTTAAACTTGAGTCGTTGACTACACTACCAAAGATCGCAGTGACGTGGATTATATTTGAAGTATTACTTGAGTACTATGCAGGCAAAAGTAAGTAAAGAGTAAGTAATATCAGCTTATTTTTGCGAATAAGTAAGTAAAGAGTAAGTATTGTTACGCTTGTGCTACCCGGGTATATGATGTTGTGTGGGTAACGACAATGTAGCCTAGGTTCGGGCGTTCCATTCCCCTGAATTATGGTTTCGATGTTGGTGAAACTCATGAATAAATGGAACTATTGATTCTGTAGTGTAGGTTCTTTTATAATTGAGTTGGCCAATTTATTGTTCCTAGAACTGATACAATTTACACTGAACAATTAACATTTAACACAAAATAGAATTTGAAGTCTGAATCTCTTCTTCCATGAAATCTCCGATTTCATGTCGCCCCGCTTGCTACCTGTGGAGATCCATCCCGGAGGGAATGGACTCTAGGTGCGGCTCCTCTTGATGTTGCTTGCTTGAAGTCGAGATTAGAACTTGTACTAACTCTACGTGTCTTAATCTAATCTGAATCTTATTCCTATCTTTATTGTTTATTAAATAATCTGAATCATTTCCTTTCCTTTACTTATAATTTATGTTTGGTCAGCGTTTGGCGTCACGTAGCCTTTGCTTACGACCTTCCAAACTATTTGCTGACTTAGATTATGCTAATTCTACTCTATTTATAATATATCCGTAACATTCCTCTTCTGGGTAATTGTCGTCCTCGACAATTTTTACTCTAATTGTCAACATAATACTACATATATAATAATATGAACTTGACATTTAATCTTTGTAGCTGGTCGTAATGGTTATCATGGGCATTATTATTGTTAAGGCATTTTATATAATTACCATACATGTTCATCATCATATGTATATACTTTGTAATGCTGTACAATATTTGGTGGTGTTATTGTTTGTATACTTTTTGGTGAAAGGACTTCGTATAATCTTAGATCTTAGAATCGTTGCACAACAAAGTATAGTTGTTACCTTTACAATTTGCATATACAATATTTACATGGACAATATACAATATGTAAAGTTTGTATCACAATTTAACTTGATTTCTAATGTTGTTTGTCGTATCTAAGATTAGAAACATCGTAGCAGAATTGAAATTTTTGTTTCTGATGATATAATTTTGAGTTCACATGTTTTGAAAAGAATTTGTTTGTAAAAGCTGTCAAAAATACTTGAAGGCAGATATGAAATATGTCCCTTGGTTCTATTTTCGTTTGATTTCTAATTTTCTGATACCAAATACTAGTTGTTGAAACATTGTGACTACTGTCAGTTACTGCTGCTACTAGGGTGGTGGCCTAATGTGTTTTTAAGGTTTATTGAATTTTTAGCTTGTAAAATCCCGTGACTTTCCTTGTAAAACAATTTAACATGTCATAGACAAATCGTTGTGAGAAAAAATATAGGGTTTGAAACGGAGGAAATGTAAGTAGAAGATTTAAAGCAAGACTTGTTGCAAAAGGGTAGTCGCTCATTAGTACAAAATTTTGTGGGAACACAATATGTGTGTGCCACATTTTATAACCAGAGAAGATCAATACCAATTCAAAAGAATGCCAAGACAATTTCTGAATTGTTTTTCGGTGGCTAGATTAGGAATTATGTCCTTCTTATGCACAACTGTTGGCAATTTCACCAAATGTGGAAACATCGTGCTCCATGAAGTTCTGTAAGTCGTTCTTACTACTCCAAAAGACATAAAATCATCTTGTACCGTGGACTATTTCCTCAACTGAGATTGGAATGTATTTTGGTGATAATCATAAATGTACATATACCTTGATCTGTAAAAATCCTCTAAAAACTCTTTGAGGTCTTCTAACTTCTATTTGATGGAACGTGTCGAATTTGTAAGCTAATTTTGTTTAAAATTCCTTTCAGAATTGTGTTTTCTTAATACGATTTGTCTTGCGAAACTATGGAATTTATCAAAGCTAATAAGACGTTTGATCTTTTAAGATTTAAAATTTGAATTTCTGTGAATGTTGAAAGTAATCATCGTATATAAACGAAATGAATTTAATGGTTCCGTAAACTTTTTGTCATCTGTGATATGTACGGATAATTGTAAAAAGATGTCGACACTGTTTGCAAGGTAATTCTTGTTGCCTTTAATACTGCTATCAAATATTTCCATTACTGTAATTTTCTTACTTTTTATATTTTTATTTAAAAGTTCCTCCTACCTATTTGTGGTATTGTCTTTTTGTAATTTTCTTGCCTTGTCTTCTATAGGAGATCTAGTGCTCATAGAATCCTTCTGATCTGGGCACATTCATGTCAACTTTCATTTGAAATGCGCTACATTTTGCAAGTAAATAATAAATAGGTATGATTTGTATCAAGAATGATTTTGTCATTGAAAATGATCTGTACCAGAAATTCTTTTGGAAGAATCTATCCTTTGGACTTCTGTTTTACTTAAACTATCTTTCTAGGTACCTAAAGTATTTTTATTAGCACGTCTAGATAGGTAAATTTTTGTTGAACTGAAGCTAAAAGGTAATCTGATCCTGATCGTAGAGAACTTGCGTATGTAGGGTTGTGATTTTTGCTGGAAATTTGTTATCCCGCTCATCCCAAGCGATGAGTAGGTTAGAAATATAAATTTATCCTTCTCATATGGAGTTGAATAACCTAATAAAACCGCAAGGCATTACAATGCTCACTTATTGGCCGTTGAGTGGACAAGCTTCAAGGAATTATAATATTGCCTAATATTTTGGTTAGAACTGAACCTTATCTTGAAACATTTCTCGTCTCGTTAACAATTAAATCTTTGTTTTCAAAACATAGCCTGACTTCGTCTAAGAGCCGAAGTAGTGCTACAAAAAGGTTGCCAAAACAATGGCTAAGTTCATTGGGTTGATAGCCAATAAAAATCTAATCACTGGAATCAATGGGGTGGAAAGAAAATTGGAAAGAAAATGGATGATGAATCCATCGAGACACGAAAGATATTTTTATTTGAATCACAAAATCTTTAAACTATTCTCACTTTACTCCTATTGGTAATCTGCCTCTTTAACTAACTTGAACTTTTCGTTCGTTATTTGAACTTTGTTATTTTCATTGCATTTTTATATTTTTGTTGTATATGAACTTGGTTTTCTATATTTTCTTTTCCTAACCTTATCCTACTTATAACTACTTATTCTATTGTTTTTCTAATACTATCTTATAACTAATAAATATTTTTAAATATTTTTCCATACAGTTTTTATGGTTTTGCATATTTTTCTTCGTTGTTTTCTTTCTTGCGTTGGTCCTTCCCGGTTGGGTTGGTGTTACAGTTGTACGGTTGCTCTGGTTGTGTGTCGGCTCGCCTGTGGTTGTATGTTGGGCCTCACAATTCTGCATCCGACTAACTGCTCTACAGAATTTTGGACTAATGCCGCTGTGTCTGCCACATTGTCTAATTCTTTCTCGTTCGCTGTTTGTTGATCTGATTTCTTTTTCTGCATTCGAATTCGGTACAGTATTACTGTGAATATAAATATCACTACTGTGGTAATATAACCGAATGAACTGATAATGACTACGGTGTAATCCGTGTCGGATGTTGGAACCTCATTGTATTTCCAATCAATTTCGTTGAATTGTTCCATCCATGGTGGTCTGCTATCCCTCTGCATGGTGGGCTGTTGGTTTTGTATGAATTGTTGTTGGGGTTGTAGTAAAGCCATTTGTTGATTCCTCTCCATGATTCTTTGGGCTTCTACATTTGGGTCGTTCGGGTCATACTGCACTATGGCTAGTTTCCCGTCATCTTTATGGTGTAGTATATGTACTACTGGGTCCTTTTGTGATAACACTGATGCTGTGATAGCTCCGCTTCCGACGGTTAAGGCTGGTACCATGTAATTTGCGAACCATTTTCCGGCTGATGTTCCTAAAGCTGCCATCAGTGGTCCTCCCCATGGTTCTGGACTTGGTTGCGCTATCGGTCTGGTTTCGGAAACGTCCATTGCAATTAGAGTCATTGCAAGGCTCAAAAGAATATACCACTTGTATTCCATCCTTGTGAGAAATTTTGTATTTCTTTTGGTTCCTTATCCCTGAGTAGTCTCGAGTATTTGAGCTCTCTGTGGGTGTTGAGGTTGTAATGAGTACTCTGTTTTAAGAGTCTCTTATTTATATCAGTTAATTGTTTGTATTTTTATCTTCCGATTGCGAAAGAGAATTCCTTTTCTAATTCCGATGTTGTAATTTGTATGTCCCACTTCCGGTGACATAATCTTGTGTTAGTATTTCTGTCCTATGAACTCTATAAAATATGTTAGTGAGTGAATTATTTTTGTTTTGTTTTCTATTTTGTAATTATTTTTGTTTGTTTTTCTTTTCTAACTATTCTGTTATGGTGATCATTATGTAACATCCGCCGTAATCCCGATGGTTGATGCTACATAAGATCTTAAAAATGTTTTATCGTAGATCATCCCTTGCGAAATAATTTACACTTTACATTCCCTTCGGGAATTTCTTCCGTCATCAGGTAATTTGGCTTCTGCTTTTCCCCGCTAGTTCTCCTTCTTACTATACCATGACCTGGATGGTGTGGTCAGGTTATTATCCTCTGTGACGTTTTAATCGTCTTCCTCGGACGGCCCTCTGAGGGTGCCTGTCTCCTCCTCTCCTTCCGCTAGTGCTCGGAATGATATAACTGCGAATCTATTCTCGGATAAGATCTCCGGGTCCCATCTTGCACGTGATGATCTTTCCCATAACTGATCCATTAGCCTTCTATGCTCTACAGGGTTTGTTATGGAAAGATAGCTGGTTCTTTGTTGTGTCACTGGGTCTTTCCTGAGTTCTTCCTGTATAAAATCATATCCAAGGTCTCGGAAAACTATTTCGGTTCCTGTTCGACCTCTGAGTGTTCTTATAAGATTTATTAGATCGAGTTCGTCTGGTCTTCCATCAATGACAACTGATCGCCATTGTGCTGTTTGGAATCGGTCTATCGCGCTTGGTATCATGTGTATTGGTGTTATTCCTGGTCGTCTCTCATTTCTTGGAGATAATTGATATGGTTTGTAACTTGGTCCGTCTCCACCGTTGCTGATTTGCTCCCGAATCCTGTGAAAATGTTCTCTTTGCCAGATTCGTATCGTGACAAGTTCGTTTAGGTCTCTGAAAGAACCTGTTTTCCGGGGTTGTCTTAGGGTGGCTACTCCTCCTTTTAATCTTCTAGCATATAGGGTAGATGGCTTTTGGCCTTCTCCCGCTAGTTTCATTGCGAATATCCAGTCTTCCCATTGTCCTAGTTCTTCTTCTATGTCGTCCAGTGGGTTGGGTTGACTTCCGCTACTCTGGTTTACTGCTCCCAATTGTCGCCACTCCTGAATTGCCGCGTCCTGATGATAAAGAGTTATGATCCTTTCGGTCATACTCGCAAATTCTTGAAAACTTAGCATGTGTATTGGTATACTCGCTAGTTGTTGTGAAGCTTTTTCTCCACGTCCGGTGATGGCGTCTCCTCTGAGTAGGAAACTATTTATCCATATTTCTTGCTCTCGCCAGGTTGGCTGAGTTCCTATGGCAAACCACATCTGAGTAATCAATCGGCGTAGCTCGGTTCCCGTGAGCCCTTGCATTACTCCCTGATGTTCCCGACATGTTAGATGTGTTGGTACTTGGTGATTATCAATACCTCTCTGACCATTGAACAGTGTTGTCCAAAGTCTCGGTATCATTTCCCCTGGTGAGATGTTCATGTCTCCTGCCATCGTCTCCAGACGGGTATTTTCCATTGGTACGTTTCTTCGACTTTGCCCGTATAGGATGAGCAGGTCTCGCTCCCTTGGGTCTAGTCGGCGGTAATCGGTGGGATGGTCCATTGCATCATACAGCAATGCCCTTCTTTCCCGGATTAACTCTCCGTGATTGTTGTAATCTATTCCTGCCTGGTGTTCAGCATATTCTATATTTGATTCATGAGCATTTGTTCTGGGTTCGCCTAAGGTGTTAAGCGCCCTTTGTAACTGCTCGAGTCGTAGTTGAGGTGGCTGTGTAGGTTGTTGGTGGATGTTGAGTCTCTCGATAAATGTCTCCCTGTACATTCTGTTGAGCCATCTCACTAGATTTTGTTCTGGACTGTTGGTTGACCGATGTGAGATATTATATGTTGGAAATCTCTCTGGGTCGATGGTAGATTTCTGATAACAATGAGGACACATGGTGGATCTTTCCCTGGTGTCCATGTTGTTGCTGAAGTAGTTGGTTCTCCTGGAGTACTGTGCTTCTATCCGGCTATGGCGTTCGTCTCCAGATATATCTTCCAATACTTGGTCCGGAAATCGCGGTGGTGAGTGGTCCAATGGGTCATTGGCCCTTTCCACCATATTTCTCACTTGAAGTCGTACCGGATCCAGTTGGCTGTATAACTGTGTCTTGTTCGGGTTGGTAAAGATGACTATTTCCGCTTCCTCATCTTCCCAACTTGGTGCCACCATCCATCCACGGACTCCTATGTAAAATGATACGTGAGCTAAATCAACGAATCTTACATCAGGTGAGTCAGGTTGTCCCAGTGGATCTTCCGGTGCTGGAGCTTCTGGGTTTTCCTGGCGTTCCTCCTTAAACTCCACTTTCCGTTGACGTTGTCTAGCTCGTCTGGACTTCAGGTTGTCTTCAATGGGTGGTATGGGTTGTCCTGCCGTCGCGGATGGTACTGGCGATGGTGACCTTGATCCTCGTCTGTCCCTCGTTTCGTTGAATATTACAGTCCTAATGGGTGAGTAGACTCTAACCCTGGGTCGTTCAATTTCTGGCTCTGGACATCGTGGTCGTCCTCTATACTGGAATGTACAGTTTGGAACATTGTCGCGTCCGTACAATCTGTCCAACTCTGGTCTGCTCCGTCGGATATATTGTACAGGTATATCCTTTTGTCTTTGCCAAGCTTCATGTGCTGCTAACTTGGTCTTTGGTCTCACATGTGGCTTATGACCATGTTTGAGTGGACAGTATTCACATCTGGTCCTTACCCACGTGTTTCTTGTTTCGTTGTTGGATGAACTATCTACCTGATGTTCTGATGGTGGCTTTTCCTCGTCGTCTAAGACTTCTTCCTTGATTACTTTTGATGATGTTCCGGCTCCTTCTTCTTGAGCCTCCATAGCTTGTTCCGTTGGCACAGCCGGTTCCTCTTCTGAGGCCAAAACCGGTCCTTCTGCTTCCTCTGTCCTTCGTGGGTGGCTTCTTCCGGGGTCACCTTTCCGTATAGGATCCTGGTTCCCTCCGAAGTCCATTCCAACGGACGTGCCAATATAGATTACCATTCTGAGGGTAAATCGTACAAGCTGTTGAATAATCCCTGTTGGTCTTCCTGACGATGAGTGAGCCTCCTCTTCCTCAATCCGTGCCGGCATAAGCTGTAGTTGTTGTTTTAAGAATTGTGTGCTATAACTGACGGGTGACCATGCGTTGGTCGGTCCTACGAATGCCTCTCTCCTCTGTCGTTCTCTGGCTGCTCGTTCCGACGTTCGCTGAAAGAGTGGGTGGGTTTGTGAGACGTTGGCGTGTGCCTTTGTCTCCCATCCCTTGAGTTCTTCCTCTTCGAGATGGTCAACTCCGTTGTATATGTGTGGGATGAGCAAAACTATCGTCCAGTTTGCTTCTGTGATTGTCGTTGCTAGTGCGAAGTGTACGACTTCACCTATTGCAGTTTCCTCCGTGGGGTGAACATAGTCTTCCCCTTTTGTGATAATGTGAGGGTTGTTTTGCATCTGGCGTTGTAGGTTATTTATCTGGTCTTTTGCCAAGATACTTCGCCTGGTGCGTGTATGTGTGTCTTTAAGTCCCAAAATTTGGATGACTTTGTTGATGAATTTCCCGTACTGTACTTCGTACTCCTTCCAAATTTCATATTTGGTTTGTAGTGGCAATGGGATTGGTTTTGTTAGTAAGTCCATTGCGACTGACTGTAAAGTTTTGGTTGTTAGATGGTAACCGTCACGTATTGCTTGTGACATTAGCCAAATAGCTTGTGGTAATTTCCTTTGGTCTCGAATCTTTTGTCGTCGTTCCTCTTCCTCCGAAGTGGGTTCAGGAGCATGTCGTCGCTCTCTCCCGTTTTCGTATTCTTCCGCGTCCACTTCTTTGGCTAAAGCTTGGTTCCATACTTTGGCTACAGAAGTTTCGTTGAGGTAATGAGCATTCCTTTGGATATCACCTGGTAATGCTATTAAGTTCGGAGATATTTCTGTTGCTGTTGGATTTTCCTTGAGAAAATCTTCTAACTCCTTCTCCTCACTGGCATTGACGGGCATTATCATCCAGATGGGTCGTTGGTCAGGTAGTTGGGACTCAATGAGTACCCAGTCCTGTGGTATTTTGACTGTCTTTAGTGGTCTATTCCATCTCCTGACTGCGTCCAGGATTGAGCTGGTATAGACTCCTACTATGACCATCCCCGTGGTACACATGCCTACGGCTCCTGCTACTCCTCGTACTATTCCATTTTGCCAGAGTCGGTGCGCTGTGGCTGAACCGAAACCTTGGTATCGTACGGCTGAATTTCCGACCGGTGGGCATTCCCGTTGGCCGTAAGGGTCATAGTGTCCGATTTCCTCAGAGTCTTCCTTATTCTCAAAGTCTAGGCTGACATGGTCAAAGCCTCTTGGACTGGTTTGATTCTCAGCTTCCAATCGGGTCCACCACTGGTAATGTGATGCCCTTGTTGCTGGACATGGTCCGTAGTGTCCCGTCAATTCCTTTCTCATATTGGATTGTCCTACAGCAGATGTTATTAAACCGAACATTAATAAAAATGATAGCCAACTGTTACCGAGGTAAGGTATGGGTCCTCCTCGTCTTCCTCCTCCTCCACGTCCCATCTCCGGCGTGTGAGGTGGCGTTTGGATTGATGAGGTTGGTTGTCCTGGTTCCTCGTCTTCACTGAGGATGACGGTTCCGTCCTGGGGTGAGTTGGCAAAATCAGCCAATGAAAGCTGGTGGTTATTAACGATTTCCGTTGTATCCGAAGTTATTGATGATTCTCGATCTTTGGGTCTTCCCTTTGATCTGATCACCTCAAAATCCTCTGAGCTACTGCTCTGGTCGTTGTGTTGCTCAGCTATGTATAGCTCGGATGTTGCAACTTCGACGTTTTGTCCTGGTGAGGGTGGCATTTCCGTTGCCATTCCTGTGGGACTTGCAGTTTCTGGACCATTTCGTTTTTCCTGAGCGAGCAAACGCTCTAGCTCCCCGGATGTAGCTGTTGACGTCGGAATGTTCGTTGGTTCAAAGTGTGCTGGAGGTAATTCTCTGGTTTGAAGGTCTATTTTTGACTCGGCACATACCAAATGAAAGTCGTTATCATTTCTCCACTTTATCCATTGCTGGCGGTGGCGTGTTAATTCTTTCATTAATCCTTCCTTTTGCTTTTTCGCACTGTCTGCATTGACATTTTGTCTGGCAAGGTTGCGGATGATTTCCCCGAGATCTTTGATTCGGTTTACCATCTCCTCGTGCTTCCCTGCCTTCCTGGAATCCTCTCCGATTTTTATGATATTCGACTGCCATTTCGCCGGTGGTTGGGTTGGTACTGTGTTTTGTCCGAATAGCTCTAAGATGGTCATCTGAGCCTCCTTCTTGACCTTCTTCTCCTTCTTTGCACGTTTCTTCGCATGATGTTCACATTCCTGTTGTACAACTGGTCCATTGTCGGTTTGAATCACTTGTCGTACCCTTTTACATCCTTTCCTACTACATGTTTGGATGGGTACTGTCTCTTCCTCTTCTGAATCTGAAGAAGATTCATTGGCGGTATCTTTGTCCGCTGTTGTAGCTGTGTCCGTGGCTGTATCTTCGCTCCATGGTATCACTGCTACTGATGGTGGAGTCACTATAGGTACTTCCACTTGTCTTTCTCTTTGAGCGATGCAAACTGCACGCTGTGGTTTAGGTGGTTCACTATTGACCGGTATTGTTGGCGGTGGCATCTTTGTAACCGCTGTATAGCTTAAAGCTGGAGCTGCTATGGGTGCTGTCAGTATTGACTCCCTCTCCATACGGTCCTTATAATCTCTCGCCGATGGCGATAGAAATGGCGAAGGTGGTGGGGTTGACTCTCTCCTGCTCCTGGACCTTGCCGGACTGTCATAGCGACTCCTTGACCTGTCGTCCTCCCGTCGCTTTTTCCTCTCTGATGACGATTCTGTCTCTCGCTTCCTGGTCCTGCTGTCCTTAGAGCTGTGTCTTTCCCTTGAACTTTCTCCTGAGCTCCTGTGTTGCCTGCCCGAACTTTCTCCATTGGTGATGGCCCGCCCGCGGCCTCTCCCGGCTGGTACCATGTGCGCCGAGTAGGCTGCAAATCTCGGAGGTTCCCTTCGTCGGTCCTCCAAGTTCCCTCGTCTCAGATCGGGTTCATAGTTATCATCAATACGTCTACTGATTCTATGGGCTACGTCCTCGACCTGTTCTTCTTGTTGCGGTAACCATTCACTAATTTCGGGGATGTTGACTCGGGTTACTCCACAAATAGGGTCGGCTCCCATCACTTTCCGAGATGAGCTTCGACTTGTCTTGCCTCGTTCATATTGAAGCCCTGGAGTAAATGCCCATGGATCATGGTCATAATCTCCCCTTGGATTCTTTTGTCCGGGTACATCCTTTTCTTGTCTGTAATTTTGGACTAGCCATGGATCATCTGGCTGTCTGTTACGTGTTCTACAGATAGGGATCTGTCGTCGTATGGGAGTGGGATTAAATTCTTGTCCTTTAAAAAGGTAAACAAGATCATCTGGCGCTCGTTCGCCTCTATCTACTTCCAGTTGCTGCTCCGGAAAATTTATTGACCCACAAAAGTGCGGTTCTCGTCGTAATATGCGATAATCTATTGTTAACTCTCTAGGTCTCCTGAGAGCTCCGATTAGTACTGAATGAGTTACGATTTCTCGTCCATCTCGTCCTTGGACGATAATCCTGTAGGGTAATTTCACGTCTACTCTGAGAACAACTTCCAGTCGTCCCGTATCTGAGTTTGGTAAAATTTTTGCTTGTGGTGTCTCCACTTCAGTTTGACTCACGTATTGGGTCCAATAACGTGGTCGATCGTCGTCGTCCCTGTCGACGGCGGGTAGGGCGTCTTGGCGTGGAGTCTCGCTGGTTCGAGACCCGGATGCACGTGACCCTCTGTTCTCTGACATCTGGTTGAAGGTAAAATACTTTACAGTAATCTGTTTTAATAATTGTGTACGTACCTACGTATCGGATTCTCCTTCGACCTTGTCGTATTAGGTAACTAATGAGATTTATACGGTCTCCAATCTTGAGATCAATCTCGCTTTGACCAAAACTAACACAGTTTGGTATTGTTGTCAAGTATCGGGTGGCGCTCATTCGCTTTCAGACTGATCCAAATCTTCTCGTCCTCTTTCGGGTACGAGTTGGGTATCGTCTGTTTTCTCCGGTTTCTTCAGCGCTTCCTCTTTGAGATGTTTCGACTGCTTCTTTAGCTCCCGAATTTCCTCCTGAACTTGTTGAAGTTCCTGTTGGATTTGTGTTCTTCGGGTTCTGAGGGTCGCTGAATGCTTCTTGGTGATCTGACGTATTTGTTCTAATTCTCTCAGGCCTTCTGGGATTGTCTTTCGTGATGACATCCGATGACCTGTCCTCTTCTGTAGAAAATTCTACAGGTGTATTAATGACTTCTGTATGCGTGTCTACAGAGTCTTGTCCGTTTTCTTCCTCTGGAACTTCCTGGAACTCTTCGTCCTCTTCTGTAGAAGTTTCTACAAGGACTTCTCGTTCCGAGGGTTGTTTGAATTGTTGGCTAAGCTGTTGGCTGCTCGAATCTGATTTTTCAGAGTATTCTTGACTCTCTCGGTTTGTTCTATCTCTCTCTCCACTCGTGCTATTGCCTCTCTGATCCGACTGCCTTGCGCTTGTAGGCTTTGCAGTGTCTGTCTCTGAGCTTCGCTGGGTGGGCTTGGTGTTGAGTTCCACAAAGGGGCCCCTCTAAGGCCTTTTGCTCATCTGAGTGAAGCAATTGTGTCGAAATATCCGCCTCTACTGAGGGCCAAGGCACCTCAACTCGTGGAGTCTCCTTTGAAGGTCCTTGATTTTCTGTTTCAATTTGTCCAGGTCTCCCTCTCTCTGTCGTAGGCGGTTGATTAATTCTCGGTTCTGATCCCGAATTGTAAGAATTTGTCTCTCTATACTCATTGCTGTCGTCCACATCAAGTTCTGTTGGACGTATCCCTGAACTACTTAATTTCTTAAGTGTTTTAAAGTCACTGTCGTCAATAAGTGGTTGAGTTTCTTCCTCACCTTCGGATGTTACACCTGAGCTGGTTTCAGCTGGTTTATTAAATCCGAAATATCTTCTTTGACTTTCTGAGTCTCCTGGAGGGTTGCTCTGTGATCTCCCTCGAGTTGTTTCAGTTTGCTCAGTACTTCCTCCTGTTCTGACATCTGATGTAAAATTCTTTGTTGGAGACGAATTTCGTTCTCCTTTGCCTTGATTAATTGGGCTTGTAATCCCTTGATAATAAGGATTAATTCTCTCTTTGTATGTGTCATCAGTTACTCTGGTTGAACCTCGTCTTGTGATTTCTCCACTTGTGGGCAGAAACTTGACGTTTGAGGTTTTATCTCCTGAATTTGCAGTTCTAAAGCTGCGATTCTCTGTTTGATGTACTCTTCCTGAGCTGCGTACTTCCAAATTTTTATTTGGACTAAATTCCTTTGTTGTTTCAATCCTCTTATCTCGTCCCTGATTTCCTCTAGGGTGTTCATTTATTTTCGAGCGAGTGAAATATGGGTAATTTTTATCTAAAAATTCCCGATTATCTGAATAGTTTTCTGTCGAAAATTTTCTTACTTGTGTGCTTGACTGCTTAGTTGTACCTTTTCCTCTTTGAGTGTTATCTTTGTGTTGATGTGGTTCCTGGTTTGATTTCTCTCCTTCACTTGGGGTGATTTGAGAGTGTGAGTAATTTTTGTCACAAAATTCTCCTCTCTGTTGTACTGGCTGAGTTTGGTTACTTGAACTGTCTGAGTAACTTTCGGATGAAAATTCTCTAGTTATTTCTTCGGTTTGAGCAGGTTGAACTTTAAAAGTCACCTTCTTGCTCGTAGTTGAACTGTTATCTGAACTGGTCGAATTCTTAAGAATTGACCGTGGCTGACTCACTATAACTTTTCCACACTTGTTCCAATTTCGTTTTGTCACCAATTCCACTATATCGGAATCTAAATCATAACTATACTCGTCCTCAATGTGTTCTCGCTGAAGGCACTTCTTAAGCCTCTCCACATGGACTTTCTGTCTCTTTTTAGAATTTCTAAGGTCTTGAATGATATAATTGTCTTTGGCTAAAACTTCTATGACTACAAAGGGTCCTTTGTAAGGGTGAAGAAAGCGTTCGCTCTTTCCAACTATCCTGGTCGGTGTAAAGACTCGCACTGTGTCTCCGATGTTGAATTTAACGAACCTTCTTTTCCTATCATACCAATCCTTACTGTAGTCCTGACGTTCCCTTATCTTAGCAATAGCTTTTTCTATTCTAGTAGTGGCTTCCTCAGCACTCATAAAATTTGTGTCGACGCTGCTTAAGCACAGTTGTAAGTTAAAATCATATATGGGTTGTCGCCTAAACATCATAAAATAAGGAGTTTCTTTGGTCACATCATGGTGACTGCAATTGTAAGCATTTATTAGAAACGGTAAACAACTGCACCATAGAGCTTGCTCTTTTTGAGTATAATGACTCAGCATAGTGCTTATAGTCTGGACCATTCTTTCTATTTGTCCAACACTGTTATGTCTTAATGCTGTAGATGTAGAATGGTTCATGCCTAATCTGCGAAGTAATGCTTGAGTGATTTCCGCTCTGAATTCGGATCCTCCGTCACTCAGCAAGTTTTTAAACAGTCCATATTTTAAAACTACTTTGTGAAGCAAAAATTCTGCTATCCTGTCAGCAGTTTTATCTGGAATTGCTTCTGCGATCACGAACTTTGAAACATAATCCTGTGCGATTATAATGTACTTATTCCCTTTTATGCTAATTTGCATGGGTCCAATGAGATCAATACATAGTGCATCTCCTACATTTTCTATCCTGATTGGATGAAGTAGTCCTGCTGGCTTCATTCTCATGGATTTAGCTGCTTGGCAATTTTCACATGACATGACATATTTTGCTACTGAGACGTTCATTTTTCTCCAAAAATAATTTTTGTTGAGTCTATGAAGAGTTTTCTGGAATCCTAAATGTCCTCCGCATAGGATCCCATCATGAGCTTTTGATAGTAGGAAATTTCTAAGTACTCGGGGTACGTATAACTTACGTCCATCTTTATGTACTATAGTAAGAATCCCTTCTTCATCAATTTCATATCGGCTATACTTCTCTTTGTCCTTCCAATTTAACGTATGCCGCATCTTTATTTTGTCCATGATGAATAAACAATCTGGATCGTCCCTTTGCATCTCCTGCATGTTATGTTCCTTTAACATAGTAACTTGCTCTTCATCTTCAAGTATCCTACATACAGGCTTGTGTGTGGAAAAAGTATCTTTGCTCCCTTCGCACCCCTGTAGTGCGTGAGCTCCTGGAACAAATTTTATTGCTCTATTTAATGACATGTCCTCAGTTTTCTGAGCGTCTTTATTCCTTTGGCCTTCATCCTGTGAAAGACATAGTGAATGTGACGTCTTTTTATTTGTCACAACACCCTGCCCTTTCAGAGGTTGAATCTTCCATGATCTTCCGTTGGTGAATTTAATTTCACCTTCCTGGATGTTTTTCCTCAACTCTTCTACTGTAGTTGCCAGTAGAGAGAAATTATCTTCATTATCTGGATTCTCTGTGGATATGTACGTATGCGACGGCGGAGGGTTTTTGTTTTCCTCCGAATCGCATACTGCAGATCTTCGCTGGATATTTTTCATCCATTCCTCCACATCTCTGGAAATCTTCATCGCCTTGATCCGCTGTGGGGTATCAAGATCCGGATTGTTAGCATATCCTGGACGTTCTGCATCAGGAACTTGATCAGTCTTCCTGGCAGATTGTGCAGTGTATGTCTTCAATTGCGAAATAACTTCCTGTTTGAGCTTCCATCTATCTCCTTTTGCTGACGTTGGATTCCTCCAAGTCTCTTCAAATGCAAATCTTTTCTCCTCATCTGTGGGATCGTGTCCGGATGGATTGTGATTTTCCACACTGAGCTTTTCCTGTTTCAGTGTCGGTCGGTCGCATTCCTTTTGGACGTTCCTATCCTCATCCGTGAGTACCAATTTCTTGGCCTCTTTAGGACTGGCGGGATGGGTGGGCGGGAAAGTTGAGGACTTTTTTTCTGTAGTCTCAGCTGCCTGGCTCACCAGATCCGCTGTCTCCTGATTCTTCAAGTTTTGATCATGGACTTCCGTATCGGAGTCTACAATTATGGCTGGTGGTAGATGTACAGCTTTTGTTTCAGCCTCACCTGCCCCATCCATTGTTGTGAATTCCATTGTACTCCGTGTCATCTGCCCTAGGGATTTTGGTGAATCAATGTCAACCTTCCCATTGGCTGGACTTTGTGACGTTGTAGCTGTCGTTGACTTTGGGGAAGGAGACCAATCAGTCCCCATTCCAATGTCAGTGATAGTATTTCTGTCAAAATCTTCATTCCCATCTTGATCCTGAACATTATTTGGCGATAAAAATTCCTTCATGTCTAAATCATTTATTGTTGCATTGTGAAGCTCTATTTCTTGTATTAGTTTGAGATTTTTCTCATAGATATACTCATTGGTATATTTCCAGGTATTTTCATCCTCCTGTGGATCATCCTCCCGAAATTTGTGGATTGTAATGATGTCGTCTACGGATAATTTCCATTCTTTGAGCGCTGAGTAGCTGTGTGTTACTTCATTTACACGGCTCTTTACGCTCATTGTATGGTTCTCCCAATCCGTTTCCTCCAAATTCGGTTGAGGTGCTAGAATTTCCACTTGTGATTTGACTTTACGTCTGGGTTGACCTTTTAATCTTCCTGACCATGGATTTTGTCGCTGCGGGATTATGGATTCCTCTTCGTCTGAGGATTGACTTTCGTCATCCGTCCAATATTTTCCCTTATAGCTTTCCCTGGTCGTAAGGCTGGCTGCACACGCTGGTGGTGGCATTATTATATTCCCCTGAGGGATTTGTCTCTGCTCTTCCAAAGCAATTTTGTGTTCTTTGACCGGGTCTGGTTCAAATTCAATCACCCGGTCCTCTGTATCCTCCAAATCTTCCTTTTTATAGGGTAATGGAGCTCTTGATAGAAAGTCTGCATCCAAGTGTAATGCTCCTTTCTTGTATGTGACTTGAAAGTCAAATTCTTGTAGTTTATTTACAAACTATTCTTATTACTTATTCGGTGGTTTGGATCTTTTTGTAATCGTAGGTAGCACAATGCTAAATGATCTGATCTGATTAAAAATTTTCTCAAATAAAGATATTGTCTGAATTTGCGAACTGCATATACGACTGCTGCTAGTTCTAATTCTGTGACTGAGTAATTCTTTTCTGATTGAATTAGTGTCCGTGAAGCATAAGCTATTGGATGTTCTCCTCCATCATCCTGAAGAACACAGCATCCTAGTCCTGAAATTGATGCATCTGTATGCAGTATGCAATCCAACTCTGGGTTGAAATGAGCTAGAACTGGCTGTGTTATTAATTTGGTTTTGAGAATGTTGAAGGCAATTGTTGCATCTGCACTCCATTGGAAGCATCTTATGCGTTTTTGTCCTTCAGATTTCCCCTTACTTCCAATCCATGATTGTGAGATGGGACTAGCAATTTTTGCGAAGTCCTTGATGTACTTTCTGTAGAAACTGCATATTCCGAAAAATCTTCTTGCTTCCGTTTCAGATTTTGGTACTGGCACATGTCTAATAGCGTCCACCTTTGCAGGATCTGAACTGGTGCCTTCCCTGGATACTTTAAATCCTAAAACAATTACTTCAAAATATCCGAATTTGCATTTCTTTGGTTTGAACTTAAAGTGTTTGTTGCTGGCTCTTAACATCAATTCTTCGAGTGATGCTAATTTGTCCAAAAGATGAATTCCATAAGAGATTACATCATCTAAATATACCATGGCTCCTCTGAATTTGAGTGAGCCCAGCATTTGATCTGCTGCTCGCTGAAAAGCTGACGGTGCAATCTTGACTCCCATAGGTAGTCGTTTGAATGCATATAATCCATCCTGTGTGATGAAAGAGGTTATGACTTGGTCATCCTCATGTATTAATAATTGAAAGAAGCCTGACTCCATGTCAAGAGTGTCGAAAATTGAAGATTTTCCAAATTGCATAAGTATGTCATCTATCCTTGCTAAAGGATAGACTTGATCTGTGATGGTCTTGTTTAACGCTCGATAATCCACAACTGATCTAAATGTTCCGTCTTTCTTTTTGATTAGGAATAGTGGGCTGCTGTACGGTCCGTTCACTTCCTTGATAATATCTGCATCTAACATCTTTTGTACTTCCTCTCGTACTTTTTGTCGCTCCATTGGTGAGCAAGGGAAAGGTTTTGCCTGAATGGGTGGATTATTTCCCGTATGGATCCGAATGGGGTCAATCCACGCTGGTTCCTTCAAATCTCCCTTGTTAAATGCGAAACATTCTGGATATCTTGTCAACAATGCTCGGTACTTAGCTCTTCCTTCTTCATCGAGCTCTTTATTGACGTCGAAACAATCAAGCTGTTCTTGTGTGAGCCTTTTGTGCGCATCACGTAATTGATTTCGCTTGATTTTGATGAGATCAAAATTTTCCTCAGCATGACCTATAGCTGTGCGTCCATACATTGTCTGTGGGCATGGAGCTGGATTAAATACATATGCAAAAGGTTCTTCATTTGGTACTACACCTGCGGCTACTAAAAGTCGCTTACTGGTGTAAAGCTTTTCTGATGGTTGTAAATAAAAATCCTTTTTGATGCGTTTTGGAATTTGTATGGGCACTTTCATGTGTCCATAGGCTGGTATTGTGACTGCTTTTCGAGTCCTGCACATCATGTTCTTCGGTCCTTTGACTTCATGAAATGAAAAAATTGACCTGACAAATTCTATGTCGGCCTTTTTCTCTCCGACATAGAGATGAGTATCTCTAGTCATTGGAACTGTTTGAAATCGGTCGCTCCGTATTTCATTATTCTTGTAATCTAACGTTATTCCGTAACGTGATAAAAGATCTTCACCTATAATCATTCGTGGCTCTAGTGTCTCCATCACTAGACCTTTGAATAAAAGTTTTTCACCTTCAATCATCATTGTGAATTTGGTGAGACAAATTGGTTTGACCAATTCTGCATTTGCTACTGCTACTCGCAGAGCGCTTGGAACTTCTTTTATTTCCGCGCATCTTGGTACTAAGTTTCTTTGGATACAGGATCTTGTTGCTCCTGAATCTAGTAAAGCTGGTATCATCATACTGCATATTTGCACTTGTAAAGTTGACTTGTTGCCATTTGATAAGCGACATGGGTTGAGATCAATAATTTCTAATTCTTCGTCGTCTTTTGACTGACTTTCTACTCTAGTTGCGATAATTGCATTCATTCTTTCTTGGATATCTTCAATTACTGGGGGTGCGTCCCCCTCTGTGAGTTTCCCGGAAGGTATGGGATAGACTGTCTTTTGTGTGGGCAATTTCTCCTTAGGTGGCCCATTTCTCCACATCCGAAACATTTTATGTAGGTTTGGGAGGATTCTAGCGCCCATTGTCCCGGTATCGGCTGTGACTGCTCCTGGCGGTCTGATTGATTCCTCCAGGAGTTGTTTCTGTCATTACTTTGGCTGTTCCGGTCCCTGGAAGTAGTTCTACTCCTGTTGTTATTGTTGTTGTACTGTTGGGGTCGTTGACCTCCTTGGTTATTGTTGGGCTGATAACCCTGGTTCTGATAACCTTGTGGGTTTGCCTGGATTTGTTGCATGCCAGGGTTGGTGTACCCTGCATTTTGTCCTTGACCGTATCCTTGTTGTGGTACGTATCCTTGAGATGGTCCATACCCTTGGGTAGGTGCATAACCTTGAAATGGTGCATAACCCTGTTGTGGTGGGTATCCTTGATTCGGATTAAACCCTTGAGGTGGCATAAAGCCTTGAGTTTGATTAAATCCTTGGCTGTTATAGCCGTTGTAGGATTGGTTGTATCCTTGGTTCATCTGTTGGTCATTCCATTGACGATATCCCTGGTTGTTAGGGTTGTTGTTATAGTATTGTCGGTTCGGACTTTGTCTGGATCCAACATTTTGGTTCCTCTGAGGGTAACCTTGGTTGGTAGAGTTGTTGCCATCATTTCTATATTGAGGCCTGCTCCTATCTTGATTATTGTAGAATCTCTCAGGTGTTGGAGATCTACCTCGGTTTCCATAATTCCTTCGGTCATCATAACCTTGATTGTTACGTCCCCTGTCCGGGTAGTTGTTATTGTTGCTGTAACCTGGACTGGAATTCCGTGAGTTGTTGAAGTTTCCCTGACCTGGACTTCGTCCTCGTTGGTCATTGGGTCTATTTTCAGGTCTCCGATAGTCCTGTTGTTCTCTCACTGCAGCTACCTTCACGACAGTCGTTTCCGTAGGAGCTGCTTTCATTCCGGAGGTCAATTTCTCTAACATTTCTTGTACTTTGACAAATCTTGTTTCAATGGATTCCGCTCCATCTGTTTTTCGATCTTCGTCGTATTGTTTAATTCCAATTACAAAATCTGCTACAGTCTCTGCTGTCCATCCTCGACAGAAGACTATGTATTCGGATGTTAATCCTGCACGTAAGAGTCTGATTTTCTCCATCTCGGGCATAAATCTTTCGACTCTATTGATTAGTGCTAATTTCGCATCTATGTATGCACATGGATCTTCACCTGTGTTCATCTTTCGCTTTTCCATCAGCGTACGTATCATTTGGTCGGTAATACTATACCTTATTAGAAATTCCTCCCTGAATTCATCCCAGTCGATGGTGTCGTATGGTTGTTCCTCATGTAATCTTCGTTCGGCAATCCAATTTCTGATCCAATCCCTGACGGGTGGGTCAAAGATGATCTGTACGTATTGCATCCTGGTTATGATGGTATCTCCTCCGAACCTGTTGGTCTGCAGTTCGGCTGTTGCGAAGGCTGTCTCCGGGTCATCTACACCCGGTTTGAATTCTACTTTGGGAAACATGAGGGCGGTCATGTCGTCGTCCAGATGTCTCCTTGGAATTATTCGTACCTGCTCTTCGTCTGCAACGTCTTCAATACGTATTCCCTGATTTGGATTGATTGGTACGTATGGGTTGATGATGTTGACGTTGACCTGGTTGAAGATGTTATTTCTGTTTACAATCTGTATATTCCTCCAGTTGTCGAAGGCTCCGAAGTCGTGAGGGTTACTTGGGTTGCTACTACTGGAGCTGGATGATGAGCTACTTCCTCCGGAACTTCCGGGATCGCTCCTTGCTCTCCGTCTGCCTCCGATGTGTCTACCTCCTCTCGAGCCTCTTCGACCTGGATTTGACCTTGATTGAGATGGTCGCTGATTTTGGGAGTTGTTGTTAGCTCCTCTCGACTGATTTCCTCTTCCTGACCCACTTGGTCCTGGGTCTGGTGGTCTGGGTTGGTTATTTCCAATTTGACGGCGTGCTCGTAGGGGTTTACGTCTCTTTCTGGCTTGAGTGAGTACAACTTGAGTTTCCGGACTCAGGTCTCGAAGTCTGATTCTTGGGAAGAAGTGAGTTTCTCCGGTATTATCCACAAATCGGACTTCCTCTTGTATTTCGTCGTCTCTTTCGATTGCTCTAAACGCAGCGTCGTAGGCGTCGTCTATAGAGATTCTTATAGTAAATTGACCTGGTACTTCTGGAATAATGAAGTCCTCTTCGTCAACTCCAATAAAAATGTGCTCTGTCTCTTCACTAGACTGTGCACTGTTATGCTGACCACTCTCACGTCTCGGAGTGTCTCTCTGTACTACCTGCTCTTCTTCTTCCTCGCTGGACGTGTCACTCAAGATTTCTACGTTTGGATCGTGAATTAATCTATTCAATGCCTCTTGGTGGTCGTGTTCGTTCTCGATGTTTTCCAAGAAGCCTGGTGGTACCCTTTGTCTGCGAACGCCGTTCGGTAGACTGATGTGTCGGTGGTTAAGTCTGAAATTGGGTGCGATGTAGCTGGAGATCTGCCCTGGATCTAAAGATCTTCGGGTGATTATATTCCAGAAGGTAAATATTGGGTGTTCACTCAGAACAATCTCTTCGTGTTCAGCTCTTGTAGCTGCAAATGCTTCAAAGTTTGAATCTCTGGCTGGTCTGAACCTTCGTTGTATAATACCGTCCCTTCTGTTATAATAGATCAGGCGTCTCACTTGACCTGTCCAAGTCGCCTCGTTTTCTACCCCCTGGTTTCTGAATCTGTCTTGTTTTCGGGCGATCTTAGAGTATTGTCTCACTGTTATTCTGCTTGGCACTAAATCGTCTTCGGTTGCTTCGTTCTCGCTGGTGTATACTCTGCCACTGGGTCCTGTCCAAATGTTAACTCCGTATTGTAAGTCGTCAAGCCAACTGACTTTACCTTGCCTTGTGGTTGGAGTTGTTGTTACTCGAGATGGTCCTGCTACTGCTGAATTTGGTCTGACGGGGACAGTCGGAGCTGTCGGTGTCGTTGGTCGGTTTACTGACCTAGTTATAAACCTTCCAGTTGGTCTGGCTGGTACTGCAAACGTCGTTGCTGCACGTGTCGTTGATGCAGGTGTTGCTGTCCTTGACCTTAAGGTGTCACCTTGGACGTATGACTCGTTGCTACTAGATGTCTGTTGTGAGGGTGGTGGTTGTGGTGCTGTTACAAGCTCTCCACCTTCTATGATGGTCCTGTCGTTATTGGTTGCTCGTTGCAGGATGTCTCGACCTCGTAAAATGTGGCGATGTATACCTGTGCGTCCTATCGGTAGGCTGTTATATAACGAGCCTCTTGGTGATTGATAGACGGTAAATCTGTCTTGGGGTCTAAATGCCTGATAGTAAGTACCTGTGTCAGAATTTCTGATGGTATTCGCAATAGTTAGTGACGGATTCTGTTCCCGTAATTGTCTTCCTACTTGCACCAATGTTCTTAAAGCTGTCTCACTAACGTCAAGTGGCGGTGCTCGCAAAGCGTGTACGGGTGGGTGTACGTAGATTCGTCCTCCCGGTGACTGGTAAACTCGGTGGACCAGTTGCTCGTTGTTGTTTGCCTGGGTGGAATCTGTGTTGACGTACAACTTTGTTGTTGCTAAATCCCTCTTAACGTTAGCCTGTGATGTATTACCAATTTGGGTGGTCTCGACCTCCTCGGTTGGTGTCTCTAATTCGTCTTGGGTGGGTTGTGGTTTAAATTGCAGGTTAGGTTGAGTTGGTCGATTTCTTGGCGTATTTTCCGTTGAAACTTGTCTGTTTTGACTCGTTGGTGAGATGTGTACTGGGTTTATTTGCTGTGTTATCTTGTGAGAGTTACTGTGCCGGCGCGACTGCCCTCTTTCACCTGTTGCAGGTGTTGAGCGACAGGAATTACTGGACCTCGGGGTCACTCTCGGTTGTGCCGTAGAGCTCCCTGCTGGTGTCTGATTACCTGTCTGAACTGTAGGTGATGTAGTGGGTGCTCTTGTGCTACCCTTCTGGATGGCTGTCTCGCAACGGCTGTTGCTCGGTCTCTCACGTGTCGTAGTTCCCTGTGGACTGGTCCTGGGATTTAAGTCGCTGTTTTCTTCAGCACTATTTACCCTGTAATGTCTTCTCACCGATTTCTGGAAAAGTTGTGACCTGGGTGATGAGTAGTCAACCTGGTTACTGTCCGTCACCTGGTTACCTGGTCTGAGGTGGTCACGATCGGAGTTGCTCAACTTCCGATTTCGAGGGGTTGTTAGACCTGCTTGAAGTGTTGCTGAGGCTATTGCTTGTGCTATAGCCTGGTTGATTGAGCTTGAGCTGGTATTCAGACTCTCCGGTGAAATTCTTCGTGACGTGACGGGTTGTATTTTTGACTCGCCTGAGATGGTCCTGAGCGTAGATCTAGATGCTGGTTCTAATAAACCCGTAACCGGATTCCGTGTTACTGGTGGGTTTCTTTGGTCGTACCTAAGGTACCTGCTAATGATGTCGTCAGCACTGGAGTCGATTACACTTTGCTGGGTGGTTCTGTTGTTATTTGAATCTTGTTCTGGACCTGGCCTACTCTCGTCGCTGACTCGTCTTTCTTGTCGTTGTTGACCAAATTCTAGATTCTCACTAAGTCTTCCGGATTGTATCACGGTTGTATACCTAGGTGTATCGTTGAAGAAAATCTGGCTATCCTGGTGTGCCTGGTGACTTCTCAACGACAATACCCGGTGCTCTAAAAGATTCCGGATGACGTCTGTGGGGATGAAAATGTTGTCCCTGACGTTCCGACCGTACTCGAAGGCACGTGTACGTAACACTTCCCTTTCTTCCCTATTCGGATCTCTGTTATTGTCCCGTCTGTGGGTGACTTCAGCTAATCTAAGGAAAAAATGTGTCCACTGGACTGTACCTGTATAAAGATTTTGAGCTAACCTGTGATACACCTCTATCAGTTGTCCTTCCAATCCCCGAACTACCAGAAAATTTTCCACTGAGTTCCGTTGGAAGCCTGCTGTGGTCACTAGTTGTTGAAATGATCCCGCTGGTACTATTACACCTGTACCTGTCACTAATTGTACGAAATTTTCTTCCACTCCTTGGATGTTATCTTGCCCTTCTCTGATCGGTGGTAACTGATCCTCGACTGGGCCTTCCTGTTCTGTAGACTCAGACACCCGGCTGAGTGTCCTTTGAAAGCCTACGTCTCCTCTATTGGAAAATCCTGGAGATGGTCTTGATAGAAACCTATCTCGCACAAGCTGTTGTATATCTGGTTGTTGAGAACCTGTCGTATTCGACTGTGACGCTTTACGGTGGTCGCTGATGCTTAAATTTGATAACTGCTGATTTAATTGAGTAGTGACCTGGTCACGATCACTCCCTATACTGTTATTAGTACGTGGCACTCCTGTTGGTGAGTCACCTTGTTCGCTCTGTTCGGTTGACTCGTCCGATTGAGTTATTGCTAAATTGTCCCTAAATGATGAGTGTGTACTGAGATTCCCTTGCTGGATAATCTCTGGTGTACTTGTTGCTATAGCTATTGGTCTATTGGAATCCTCCAAATCATCCAATTCCGTTGGGCTTTGCTGATTAACTTGTTGTTCTGTTTGTCCAGTAGCTTTGCTGCACATTCCTTGACTTTGTACATCCTGTTGGGATTGTACGCTCGTGTCTTGAGGAATGTCTCCGTTGTCAACTGGGTTTGTCAAGTTGCTAACAACCACATTGTTGGATGATTCATTGGTCACGTCTTCCATCTCACTTTCTGGAGTTGCAAATCCTTGCTCGACCTCCTCTAAGCTTGTATGATTGCTTCCAGGATCTGTGATAATCTCAAATGATGACGTGGCAGCGCTACTAGCTGGTCTTTCCTCAGGTTGATTGAATTGCGACAGGATTTCCTTGATCGTTGGGTCAGCATCGTGACTGACAAAAACCATGTCTCCTCTGGCATTTAGCATGAATTCGCCTGTGGCCTCAACCTCCTGGTCTTGTTGGACCTGTTGGCCCTCCAGGTTGGTTACCTCGAGGTCGCGTAATTCTCGTTGCATAGCTAGTCTATGGAGATTTTGTCCTTGCGCCACCTTTGTTTTTGAAAACTTTGGTGTTTGCGCTGTCGATGCTGTTGGTGTTCGTGTAGGACTGGTTGCCGTACCTGTTACAGGTGTTGACACCGTGTCCAAGAACATATCCATGCTCTCATCATTATTGTCAGGATTATCTCCGTGCCCCATGGCCTGCGAGCCCGATGGACTTTGTGCAGATAATGCCAGGGTTGTACTGCCGAATTCTTCCATGACTGTAGATGTCGAAGCTGAAGACGTTGAAGAGAGGTCTACACCTGCCGTTGCTGTATTAGCTTTGGCTTTTGCTGCTTTCCTCTCCTCTTTCCTACGGGCGAGGATTTCCTCCAAGCCTGTTTCATTCTGTGGTACTGGTCCTGCAGATCGCGTAGTCCTTCGAGATGGTATTGAAGGTGCAGGTGGTGGTTCCCTGCTTGATGGATGTTGGTTCTTTTCGGGTTCCATACCTGTAAACGTCCTAACTTTTTTTCTTGATGGGCTGAAAACTGCTAAGGCGTTTCGTAGAGTTTGGTTTTATGAATTTGTTTGACGGTTGTGAGAGTTCTTTTGTCAATTACAATCCTGAAAACCTTCTTAAAACTTATGCCAAATTTGCACTTAAACCGTTTCCTAAAATTTTGCCTTGTGTGCCTATGTTTGTGTAAACCTAGTTGTTAAACTTAATTTGCCAATTGGTGCTGATACTTGGAAAAAGATTTCGGTGCTTAAACCTAGTTGTTCAATCCCTGAACGTCCCTAACTTTAACTGTGACCTGTCTTAAGCTTAATTGTTTTAATCCTAACGTTTCCAATGAGTACCTTCTGGTGTTACCACCTGAATTTCCTTAAAACCTAATCTTTTCTAATCTTAATTTCCTTATAAAACTTATTCCTTTCGTAATCTTAACCTTCCTTAAAACCTAACTGCTTTTAAACTTAACTCCCTTAAAACTTAAACTCCTTAAAACCTATTCCCCTTAAAACTTAGTGTCCTTTAAAACTTAAACCTTCTCTAAACTTAGTCTCCTTAATCCTATCCTCCTTAAAACTTACTGCTCTTAAACTTACTCACCTTAAAACTTATCCCTCTTAAAACTTAATGTCCTTAAGCTTACTTACCTTAAACTTAAACCTCTTAAACTTACTTATTTGCAATGGCTAGTTGCGTCTAACTCCTTAAATTATCAGTCTTATTGTCAATCAACACTCCTCACATTCGGGCCGGTGTTGCCTAAATTTCCCTAAATACTCCTGTAATGATTCCCAGAATTAATAAGGACTGTATTCCTCGCTACTAGTTACCCTTCTGCCCCAAAGGATATGTTTCGCGTCCTAATTCGTACCTAAGAACTTCCTTGAACCGATCCTACCATCAGCAAGGCTTGTATCTGATGTAGACAGTAAAAACTGAAAGCACCAGAATTTACTGAATTCCTATCCCTATAACCAACTCTCAAAAGCCATGAGCCTGTGGTTTCTTATGCCAATTCTCTCTACTCTAGCAAAATCCTTCGAGAATGGCTAATCTTATGATGCACTCAAAACCATGAGTCATCTATGGAAGAAGTAATAAATATGAAAGTCCCTATGTATGGCCATAGCTGGAAACCGCATACATAGATTTTAAAGTGAACATCCGTGCTTTGGAATGTCCCCTGTTATCCTATCCACTAACCCATGGACCTCCTTACTAGTAATAGTCATTGCTGTTACCTATCCGCTAGCTCGGGCACATTACAAACATATACCTAGATCGGTGCGTCAATCATAGCCTCTCCGATTACCTCTAGTAGGTCACAGGCTTATCGGTACTTTTGTCGGCACTCCATCCGATCACCTCCGTGCTTGGAATGACTCGAACCCTACTAAACCATAAGGTCCCTCCTAATCTTTCTAGCCTCTCGGATTCTACGTGTACTAAAACTTATATACAACAATGATTGCGCTCATGTCGGCCCTTCAATCCCTAAAACTACGCAGATGAGAATTTTCTTATATGTATGCTTATGTACTATGCCAATGTGTCCACGCTCAATGTACCTCGGCCCTTTGGACTAAATTTTGTTCAAACCTTAATTAAACTGTCCTAATCACCTCGGCGCTCATAATTCGGCCCTTCCGAAAAAAATTTGTTCACCTTACATACTATAATCTTTAGATGGTCTGATCTACCTATGCTCTCTAACTGAGCTATATAGGTTTTGATTTGCAAAATGACTAACTGAAATCTGATATGCTCCGTGCTCACATTCGGCCTTCCGGGTTAACTTTAAAGTCCTAATATTTGCCAAAAACCATGACAAATTGTGTCCTAATTACCCAGCGCTCAAGCCGGCACTTCTGGTAGAAATAGAAAGATGGAAGAAGAAAAGAAGTTTGTGAAAGGTTTATGATAGATCCTATTGTTACCCGTGTAAACCTACACATCAGGTAAAGAAAGTAATTTTCAGCGAAAGAGTTTTAATTGGGGTTTGCCACCTAGCCATGGGGCTCTTAATTACGTAATTTGGAGGTTAGAGAGTTTAAAGACATTTGCGCTCAAGCCGGCACTTCAAATGTGCTTATGCTAGAAGGAGAAAAGATGTAGAGAAAGAAGAGATTGAAAATTTATTTTTGAGTTATTTACTAAAAGATAGATCATATTTTTGCTTTAAACTAAGCTTGAAAAGTGAATTTTGAGAGTCTTGTATTAATAAAAAACTGTCCTAATTAATTGAAAGATTTTAATTGTGTTTTGGGTTCCTATCCCCTAGCCTGGGGTTTCCCAAAACTTGAAAGGTAATTTGAAGAGTTAAAGGAATTTCAACGCTCAAAAACGGCCCTTTTGAAATTAGGAACTTAAAACTTACGAAGAGAAAGGCTACTATTATACTGCGCTCAGGCCGGCACTTCAGCTGGAATAATACCCTTTACAATACAAACACTGTTTTTATGCCTACGCTCAAGCCCGGCATTTTAGGCGTCTAAAAAGATAGAAGAAGACTTATTTTACTGGAAGAAGCTAATTTGGGTGAAAATTTTTAATGAGCATACACCTACTATGTACTCTGAAAACCACAAAATACATATACATATATGCGCAATTTTCTAATTTAAATCTATGATTTGCAACTAAATTCTGGTTAATTACTCCTGAGATTTAAGTGCGCCTCGTAACTACGTTACAAAAATAATAAGTTCCTAGACATGAAATTCATGAACCTTAAAGAAAAATTTGTATTACCTTATTGGATGTCCTCTTCCCCTAATTTTCCGGGTGGAAAGAGTCCCAATTTCACTAGTCACTTAAAATAATATTCCTGGCCAGTAAATAGTTCTTTTTATAGTGCTGCACTAGGATTTCTGAATTAGAGCTTGAATCCGCGCGTGATGATAATGGCCAAATTTTCTTTCTTGAGGTAACATTTTGTTGCATGTTATAACTGCCTTTCACGAGAAGTTTCGGGTAGCCCTGGAGAGAAATGAGACATCTTCTCCTTATCGAGCCCCATACTTCCATCCCATGAATGTAAAAACTTACGACCATGATTTGCTACAAAATCGGTCTTTTGTTTCAGGGTCATCCGCAGGTCCCCGACCTACGGATCCTCCGGGTCCTTACCAAAAAAAACCCGAAGGCCTGGCAGAAACATCATGTTACGCTTGTGCTACCCGGGTATATGATGTTGTGTGGGTAACGACAATGTAGCCTAGGTTCGGGCGTTCCATTCCCCTGAATTATGGTTTCGATGTTGGTGAAACTCATGAATAAATGGAACTATTGATTCTGTAGTGTAGGTTCTTTTATAATTGAGTTGGCCAATTTATTGTTCCTAGAACTGATACAATTTACACTGAACAATTAACATTTAACACAAAATAGAATTTGAGGTCTGAATCTCTTCTTCCATGAAATCTCCGATTTCATGTCGCCCCGCTTGCTACCTGTGGAGATCCATCCCGGAGGGAATGGACTCTAGGTGCGGCTCCTCTTGATGTTGCTTGCTTGAAGTCGAGATTAGAACTTGTAATAACTCTACGTGTCTTAATCTAATCTGAATCTTATTCCTATCTTTATTGTTTATTAAATAATCTGAATCATTTCCTTTCCTTTACTTATAATTTATGTTTGGTCAGCGTTTGGCGTCACGTAGCCTTTGCTTACGACCTTCCAAACTATTTGCTGACTTAGATTATGCTAATTCTACTCTATTTATAATATATCCGTAACAGTATTACACTGCGACCCGAAATTTTGAGGGAATAAAGAGTAAGTCAGATAGCTACCATGAAGCCCCTGAATAGTAAAAAGTAAGTACTGGACATCATGAGAGGCAAAATTATGAGTAAAGAGTAAGTAAGGGTGTCTAACTGAGAGCACTGAGTTAAACTGCCATGTATACAAAATAAACTCGAAACTATAGGTACTTTTATTCCGGATTGTGACTCTGAAATCTGCTCTCACAATGATTTTAAGCACAATGTAAAATGCACAAAGACCAAAGGCAGTCCATAATGGTAACACGATTCTGCGCAAAATAAATTAATCAATACTTCAAACTGCCAAAGTTTCTACAATTTAACAATCCAACATGTACAGACACATTGGGCTGACAGTAATAATTGTGACTTCTTAAAAAGTAACTAGGAAATCACTACTTGTTATACACCAAAGCCAAGTATTAATTACTAAAACTATTATTTTAGAGCTTCAACAATTTTTTTATAACAGTTTTACAAACAACAAAAATGCATTCAGTTGTGTCTTGCATGTTACCGCACTGGTTTCTAATAAGGCTAAAATTTTCTACATATGAATATATTTAAAATAAACAAAGCATAAGGCCTACTCTCTACAGTTCTTGAATCTACATGATTTTCTGTAAAGCTGCATAGCAAAACCGAGTTTTAAAAATGAAATGTCATTCACTGGTGAGTATAAACTCTATCTTAAAGATGTTAGTAAAAAATCTTGTCCAAATCACCAAACCCTTTCTTTTCTTTTCTACCAACTGCGTGTAACTGTTAATGAATTCGGCGTTAAAAACAAATCTATCAAAGTACTGTACCTAATATAACAAGTAAACTTCACAGGAGTAAAAAATTTGAGTAATTAGGACTATTTTTAAAATAGCTCTTTCCTAAAAATAAAGCCAAATTCATCGCATTTTATTTTAAGTGTCCGAGCGAGCGTGAGCGGGCCGCAGTAGAAAACAGTAATCTTCCCTTTATTTTGATCTGCGAGCTGTTTAAAAAGCTACAGGAAAACATTGTACTATTAGTATTCTTATTCTTATTCATTCAACCAAAATTATGTGCAACGATTTGGTCCCAATACGATCATTCTTGCTACATATGTACATATATGAGTAACAAACGTTTGAATCGCCTTGGCTAACGATTACATGTTAAAGGGAGCCATTAGACTATTCTGTAATAAATTTCCGCTTAAAATCCGTTAAATACATGCAAAATGTTTCCAAAGGGCTTCAAAGTGTGTCCGTTATAACTAATTTTCCGGTATACAAATGTCCGTTGTATGCAATATTTTTAGCATTGGTTATATGGGAGCCCTGCCGGGACTAATAAATCTGTCCGGTGTAACTAAATATCCGTTGTAGAGCCATCTGTTATATCGAGTTTTTCCTGTATACTACATATAATGTAGAACCCAGTAAAATCGCAAGTTACAGCCACACAAATGATTTTCAGTAAAATATTTTATTCCACTATAGTGCGCGTGACGTGTTTCTGAAATTTTTTATTGGACACTTTGTCCACTTTGTTGTTTGTTTTGTGTTTCCCGTGAAGTCGTATACCAAATATAGACGTGGCATTTGTGTACGTTAAACAATAGTGTTGATGCTCTTAGCAGTATTGAATGATTTATTGTTTGTAAAAAAAGTTCTAAACATGACAACTATCGATGTCGTGGTAAGTGTCAGTCAGTACCTTATCAAATTTCGTAGAATTGATTTTGTTCCCGTGGAATCCTAACCTTACAATTAGTTCAAGCCAAAAATAAACGGCCAAGGAAAAAAGTGTGACCTAAATCAAAAAGTCATGGAGACGAATATATCCCTAAGCAAGCAATCTTATGTACTTTCGGTACAAAATAAACAGAATACGTATAACGCTTAATAGGTTCTTATTAATTATGGTACGCATAAAACTGCTTATGCCTACCTACAGTACTCTTTGTCACTGCTAATAAAGTGCTTCAATTTGCCATTTAAAGGGACCCGAAAGAATTCATATTTCTGTGCTGTCAGATGGGAAGCCGGAGAATTTTGAGCAACCTTTTTGTATTTATAAGGATGTCCAAACAATATACGATGTGATTCGCAAAGGTCTAGTAAAGTCAAGTGAGTTCAAAATTGTTCTTGTGTCTGCTGTACAATTACCAATTTTATCATTGCTTGCTGTAATTGCACTATAACTATCCCCGTTAATCTTGATTAGCTACCACTCACATTCTAACAGGGGTCGGATTTATGTGGGAAGACGGGAAGAATCTTCCCAGGGAAAAACATTTTTTCAGCAGGGAAATTTTCAAACATGATTCCAAACAGGGATTTTCAAATCTGTTGACCTTTTTTTGGCAGGGATTTTTGAAATTGATGAGGTGTTTTATGGAAAACAATTTTTGATTTTTGTCAGCAGGGATTTTCAAATTACTTGAGGTGTTTTACTGAAAACGATTTTTGTAAACAGGGATTTTCGAAATTGTTGAGGTGATTTACGAAAATGATTTTTTGTCAGCAGGGATTTTCAAATTTGTTGACCTTTTTTCAGCAGGAACTTTTGAATTTGTTGGGGTGTATTACGAAAATTATTTTGTCAACAGGAAGTTTTAAACTTGCTTCGAACAGGGACATCATGACCAGCAGGGAAAATGAAAAAAATCTTCCAGGGAGATTTACAAAAATCCAACCCCTGCATTCTAACAACCGATAAATTTGCTTAGAAATACGTATCTTATATTCAAAACGATTTGAATGGCTTTAATGTAGACAATGGGAATTGCTTGGGGTACAGACCAGATGATCAAAACGGTTACCGTTGGTTATCTTATCAAACTGTTTTAAATCGCAGTTTAAATGTTGGTCGCGGACTGCGACATCTAGGTATGATACTTAAATATATGTGCATATGCATTTGCCAGGGGTCAGATTTATGTGGGAAGACTTCCCAGGGAAAAACATTTTTTCAGCAGGGAAATTTTCAAACATGATTCCAAACAGGGATTTTCAAATCTGTTAACCTTTTTTTTGGCAGGGATTTTCGAAATTGTTGAGGTGTTTTATGGAAAACAATTTTTGATTTTTGTCAGCAGGGATTTTCAAATTACTTGAGGTGTTTTACTGAAAACGATTTTTGTAAACAGGGATTTTCGAAATTGATTTTTTGTCAGCAGGGATTTTTGAATTTGTTGGGGTGTATTACGAAAATTATTTTGTCAACAGGAAGTTTTAAACTTGCTTCGAACAGGGACATCATAACCAGCAGGGAAAATGAAAAAAATCTTCCAGGGAGATTTACAAAAATCCAACCCCTGGCATTTGCATGTCTTGTACACCCTATTGTACTATTTAATTGTGTACAAATAGGCGTGAAAGAAAAGGAATTCGTTGGAATATACAGTAAAAATCGAGTGGAATGGGTTCTTACGGAACAGGCCCTCTACTCATTTTCAATGGTATCCGTCGCTCTGTACGACACTCTTGGACCTACTGCTTCCAACTTTATTATATCACATGGTAGCTCCGACTTTGAATTCTCAATCTCTAAATCTGAAAGTACGGTACCTATGTAAATAGTATGCAGTTTTGAAACAACTTTATTCTTATAACTTCTAGCTGACATTACCTGTGTAGTGGTTGAAAATGAAAAGAACCTTCTAACAATTCTTGAGAGCACCCCACCCTGTTTAAAGGTAATAATCGTTATAGACGAGGTCAGCTCCGAGACCATCAGTCGTGCAATAGGCCTTGGCTTACAGCTGTGGAAATTTTCAGAAGTCGAAAAAATTGGGGAAGACCACAAAAATGCTTACCCAGAAAAGGTTTGCCACAATGACTAACTACTGTGCAGTGCATACTCTCTCTAAAAGGGCACTCGAATGAACAATAAAATGTAGCTCTTATGATGTATAATGAGTCAAATGTATGTTCTTTGCAAAGAAAATGCATGTCAAAATAAAACGGGCCTCTTGCAGAGGCAGTAGTTTGGCCTTTGACCTTCTCGTATACTATATTCATCAAATGAGTAATAATATCTGGCTTTTTTGTTGTTTCAGCCGCCAGCTCCTGATGACATTGCGACTATAAACTACACTTCTGGGACCACAGGAACTCCCAAAGGTGTTATTATAACTCACTCAAATTTTATATCAGGCAACTCAAGCGGACTTGCCAGCCTCAGAGCTTGTACGAAGGACATAATTCGTTCATTTGATATCCAATTCTCGTATTTACCTCTCGCCCATGTTTATGAAAGATACGTCCAGGTAAGCTAAATGGGGCTAACAATCACACCGTTGCATGTCCACTTGGGACCATAATGAAATTTTATTGAGTGTAGACATCTTGCCATATTCCCCACACGTGCTAACGGTCCTTCTATTTCGCCGTGTTTGTGCGGGAAATCGCGACATTTTAAAAAGCTTCCCTTTGCTCTGCTTCACTTAAAATTTCTCAGATTAAATGTCATAACAAATTATGAATTGCAAAAATCGGTAAAGTATAACTGAAATGTAAAATAGGAACTTTAATTGCATGAATCAACATTTCCAATGTAAAATCCCATAAGAATTTCGAATTTCTGAAAGTCGAACAGTCACCGAAACCTCATCATCAAAAACATCGTCGGTGAAGAGGCAAAATGATCTAGATGCATGATCGATTAGAATTGATCTACATGCAGTTTCACTAATTCATAGACCAAATGATCTACTTGCATTGAATTTTAAAAGCAAATTAAAATGATGTAGATACAAAGATAATAAAAACAATATAAATAAACACATTCTAATGCCAGTTAACAAATATGCTAGGTATTAAAAATCTTTTATGTATATGCATTAAATTCCCCATTTCTTTTTTCAGTAACAATACAGAAAAATATGTTTTCAATTATGATTTAACATTTGATAATGAGTCCGAATGTTATGATAATGGTGATGATCGTAAATTACGATTTGAAGAAACTCCAAATTGAGAATTATTAAAGGGAAAACCTATTTAATGAGCACAGCACCTGTAAACTCTGATTTTGAATCGCCTTGCTGCTCACTATTTTAAAAAAATTGAATATTGCAGTTTTTATAACTAAAATGTATTAGATACATAATAAGATCAGATTAGTCAAATTAACTATAAACGGCGAAATGATCCTTAGTAATAGGAAACCCTTCAGACCTTCAGACAATATTAGCCCACAACCCTTGGTCAATTAGCTACGTGTCCTCCTTGCAGAAGCCCAATGTATTCTGGACGGGACATACTTTTTGGTCGTATATATAACGGGACGGGACGAGCAAGCATAGCAGAACAAGGATAACGTTTCAGCTTTAATGCTCATGAGTAAACTATTCTGTGAACACTATTTCACCGAATGTAAGACATTCGATTTTAGGTTGTAGAAAATGAAGCTTGTTGCTCAAAACGTTAAGGAAGAATCTTGGAGCAACGGTTCTATAAATGTGTTTTTTATGTTTTTGGTTCAAATATTTTTTGTACGAAATTTTCCTCATGTTCCGATTTTCGGTATGAGAATGTGGACAACTGTTTTTAGTAATTATCGGGACGGTACAGAAATTTTGTTCACATGCCCCAATTTTCGGGACCGGGGACAACGTTTTTTAAAAATTTTGGGGACGGGACGGGGACAAGTTTTTTGTCCCCATGTCCCGACTTTTGGGACTGGACCGGGGACAACGGTTTTATAAATTTTTTGGGACGGGACGGGGACATGGTTTTTGTCACCGTGTCCCGATTTTCGAGACGGGACTGGGGACAAAGGTTTTGAAAAAATATTGGGACGGGACGGGACAAGAATTTTGTCATCAACAGAAGCTCTAATTTACATATGTCAGTTCGCTTTTAAAAAGGCTTGTACCTAGTTCATTTTGCCGTTAGGGAAGAAGTTATGTAGATCATTTTGATTCTAATCGATTATGTACCTAGATCATTTTGCCTCATCACCGACGATATGTACTTCTGTACTCAAGTTTAAACTCAGTTCTAGTTACACTCGAGTTCAAAATATAATATCTATTCTACGCTTTTCGGGTGAAACGCGACTTTCGAATTAAAAATTAATACCTCAAAAAATCTTTATCTCTATGCAGAGTTTAAACTTGAACGTCAAGTGTAAACTCAATTTTGAACATTGTTATCTTGAAAATCACGTTTCAACTCGAGAATAGAAAAGTAACTGTATAGCTTAAACATTGAACTCCAGCGTGACTAAAGCAAAACCTGAATCCCCTGCGTTTAGGAATTGTAAGCATTGGCGCGACTTCCTGCGCATACCAGCGCAAAGTGGGATGACATAAGGTGCGTGGGGGCCAGGGACAATGAGGCCAGGTACAATGGGGCCGCCCCTGCGGGTTCGGGCTTAATGCTTTTTCGTGTTGCAAGTTGAGGTTCGGGCTGGGTTGTTATCATATTTCAATGGGGTGGGTTGGATCGTACTTTTTGCACATAGTGCGGGTTGCGGGCGAGTTCAGGCTGGATCTAAATATGCACGGTCCCGCAAGCAGCCCACAAAACGTTTAAACTTCAACGTTTAGGATTTTGCCATTAGAATTTCATTTCTATGCTAAACACGGTGAGGATGTGCCTTGTCATAATGTTTCGAAGGTTGTGTTCTGAACTCAAAAGCGTGCATTAATTAATGTTGTTAATTAAATTATCGTATTCATAAAATATCTTACAATTGGTGTCCTAATTTCTTATTTTGAGGAAATTTGACGTGCTCAAATTTCCCTGTAATTGTTCATTGTTTTTACAAGTTGTACTATACTCGTTGTTCAGTCTTCCAGATGAACGCTCTTTAATTATTATACATAAATGTAATATCTTTTAATGCATACGCAGGCCCCTGCAAGCTGGGTTGAGCAGTGTCAATTGAAACCCAGCGGGTTGCGGTCTGGTGCGGGTCTAACAACAATATTGTCTCAACGGGGCGGGCCAATATTCCGGAGATCGACCTTCGGGTCGGGCGGGTTTGGGTTAACTATTTGCGGTTGAGGCTTTGGTTGGGTTGGAAAATGACCTGCGGGCCACGCTTTTACCATTTATCTAGACTCTCACGAAATTTCATTTAAATCATGAGTTGATATGTCACGATGAGTGCTTGAAAGCTAAATTAGTGTGCACATTTCTTACATAGAAATCAAGTTGTTACCAAAAGCGGAGTGAGTTTCCACTATTTTTCATAAATGTTACGGCGAGTGAAACAATAATGACTTATCTGCTAGATAATGATGCTGATGGAAGGCGCTTCTATAGGATTCTACAGCGGAGACTTCCTGAAAATGCTTGATGACATCAAGTACCTTCAACCTACGATACTCCCAGCTGTTCCAAGGGTGCTAAATAGAATCTACGACAAGGTTAGACTGCTAACTGGTGATACTTTTTAATGTTTTGTGTCCTAAAAATTCCGTAATCCCCGCTGAGGAGCAAAATAACTATGTATATAATTATGTACAGTTGACTATTTGAAGAGGTTTTGCTCATGTTTTAAGACAAATTTTTGTTTCGATAAATTTTTATACATACAAAGATTATGGGGTCAGCGAATGAATCGTCTCTGAAGCGATTCCTAATTCAGATGGCCCTCAGCCGAAAGGGAAAAGAGGTGGAACAAGGGATTCAAAGGAGAAACAGTATTTGGGATTATTTGGTCTTTCGCAAAGTGCAAAATGCACTGGGTGGAAAAGTTCGTATATTTTTCAGCGGTGGCGCTCCAGCAAGCGCTCAAGTTTTACAGTTCTTTCGATGTGCTCTTGGTTGCATGGTAAGTCCGAGTCTGTGAGTCTCTGGAACATTTCGGTGCTCTATTTTCTGGTTCTCTATTTAGGAGCATTTTAGTTATAAAATGAATTGGTTGAAGCTAATTTGAAATAGCAACTATTTTAGGTTCTTGAAGGCTACGGGCAAACAGAGTGCTCTGGTATGCTTACGGTAACTCTTCCGCAGGATCCCACTGGTGGTCATGTCGGACCTCCAAGTTTTTGTGCCGCCATGAAGTTAGTGGACGTTCCGGAAATGCACTATTATACCAAAAATGATCAGGGTATTACTTGGAAACTTTTAATCATGCCTACTGAGTATCAACGTATATTCATGGAACAACTTTGAAGTAATATGAGCGTTTGCGTAGGGGAACTCTGCATAAAAGGACCAATGGTTTGCAAAGGTTACTTAAAGAATCCCGAAGAAACTAAAAGAGTCTTTGATGAAGAGGGATGGCTGCACACTGGTGATATTGCCACATGGCTACCTGTGGGTTATAATTTCAACCGTAATTGAGACAACACGAATATTTTTTGAACAGATGTTTAATAATATACAAATTTTTCGTACTGTTTAGAATGGAGTGGTGAAGATAATCGACCGTAAAAAGAACATTTTCAAACTGAGCCAAGGCGAATACGTAGCGCCCGAGAAGATTGAAATAATTTACTCACGTTGTGTACATGTGTCGCAGATTTACGTGTATGGTGACTCCCTTGAAGTAAGTTTGGTAAATAATTAATGATAAAAATCTAATCGTGGCTTTTGCACTTGTCGAAGTTATTACTGCCTCAATTGAAACCAATTTTTGAGACGGAACATACAACACTGAACAGAATTTTACTTAGACTCAGGGTCTGGGCTATGGTATTATTTATCGACTGTGTTTTGTCTTGGTTTGCCAAAATCGTAACGTGACTTTCATTTGTTCGCGTTGTAGTCATTCCTAGTTGGAATAGTTGTTCCTGATCCAGAAGTTCTCAAAAAGATGTACCCGGAAACCGACATCCCTGCCCTTTGTAAGGATCCGAGTGTAAAATCTATGATTTTGAACGAGCTAATAAGACTGGGACGAGAGAACGGTTTAAAGTCATTCGAACAAGTCAAGAATATTTATTTGCACCCGGATCCTTTTACAGCTGAACAAGGCCTTCTTACTCCAACAATGAAAACAAAAAGACCAGAGCTAAAAATGTTCTTTGAACTGGAGATTAAAAAAATGTACAGTTTAGCTTAGCATTGTTTTACATTTACTCCGGACACTTTGGTTAGGCATTGTTGCTACAAACCTCAGGTAATAATGCGGTCGTTTGAATTTTTCTTTAATCAGTCTGTATACATTAAATCATACCGTTAGAGTTAGCTTCGAACCTTATTAAATGGCTTTCATTATCCTGAAAATTGGGGTAATAATATTGGGATGGGGCTGAATAAAAGGATAAAATTTTGCAATAATTATTATCGGTAAATTATTGTTTTAAATATTGGCATTTATTTTCTTTGGTTATTACGAATCAATTTTCCCAAATCCTACAATACAAAACCCAGTATTGTAGGATTAAGTATTAGTACAGCATAAATGCAATAAAAAATAGTAAGCTCGTTAGCTTATGATTACAAAATTGTTTGTAGTTAATTTATAGTTTCAGTCCAACAAAACTTTAGTCATTTTTTTTCACATTTAAACTTTGTCATCCCAAAAATAATCCTCGTAGTAAAACAGATTTTTATTTGGCTTTTAAATTTCAATGGTGGATGGAAATTTTAACCGGAGTTTTCTTAAAATGAAAAATATGTAAGAATTATTATGGCAAGAACCATACGTTTCCTGAAATGCTAAATTTGCGTGCATGTTCGTCCCTAGAAATCCAATTAAGTTGCTACAAAATAATGCTTTCCCTATTTCGGCGAGGGAACCAGCAATGATGGATTGCCATGAAGAAAACTGCTGATCTCGATTAAAAACCTAGTCTGAAATATTAATTCCAGCTCGGAGTTTAGGGTTCAACTTGGGTGCACCCACTAATAGGCAGTTCGATGGGGGTGCCCGCATCTTTTCAATGTCAGTCCGTTTCTTTTCTGACAAGCCAGCTGTTGCGATGAGATTCCAACTAGCAGCTAAGTCAGAGTTAAGCATATAATGTCCGCTATAATCATATAACGGAATACTGTTTATACCGGACAAAAATCAAAGCTCCCTTGCGATTCCGTTATAAATAGATTTTACTGTACTTACACGAACTATAATTTGTACATATTTAAAGATTGCAACTAGAATAATGACTATAAGTTCGTAGTAGTTACTTCTTCTGATGAGCAGAATCAACAAAGTCTCCAGTCTGGCTGGGTTTTACTTTCCCGGCCACAAAACTACCTACCACCTACCATGCTACCTACCATGCTACCTACCTATAAGTGATGTCCTCTGTTGGCTAGTAATGCACTATACGTAATAATAACGCGAAATGTGGGATTATAACAGCCATTCGACTAATATTCTTCAAAATGTCTGTTTACTTCAATGACTGGTTTAACTGATTTCATTCGAAAAATACTTTTAATAATGCCCTTCAATTACACAATGCTCCAGACATTTCTTATAAAGGAAATTCCTTTATGAGGAACTAAATTGTACGGTTCCTTGCGTATCCCTTATATCGAACTTTTATTGTATTGAGAATAAGCGCAAGATGCCCTCGAATGGTTTTAAACAAAAACTAGTAGTAAAATTGTTTTCTGAATGCGTTTAGGTTTTTAGTCTAAAGGAAACAATTTGCCTATACAATTTCAACAAATTATTATGGCCATATTTTGTTTCTTATGATACTTAACTTGAATTATCAAGTTCAAGTCAAGTTTGGAACTGGAACTAGTTGATCAAGTTAGGGTCTTCGAAAATATAATTGATTACTAGAACTTCACAAGTCAAGTAATTACACGAACGCGAGTTATCAAGTTCAGGTTAGGTCTTGAAAATTACTGGAAGTTCTGGGGTCAAGCCAAGTTCATGGACAAGTTTTGAAATTACTTGACCCGATCGCAGTACTGATGTGAAGACATTTACTGCTTAAAACTTACATCGTGTTTAGAGTTTGATGGCGCCTTGACTATTTCAGCATACAAATGCCTTTTAGTGATAGTAAATGGCTAAAACAGTGAAATTTGAATGTGCAGAAATTTCAAAAATCAAACATATAATTCCTATTGACCAAAAGTGGGTAAATTTCTTGCCTTAAAATCACATTTAATTCCCGCATCGCTTGAATTACTGTTGATTTGCCATTCTATACAAACCTACAGTTAATTGCTTAATGATGCTGTCTACAGTGCATTCGAATTCCAACGAAATGCAACGAATTCCAATTATTAATGCATCGCCTTATAATGATGGTGTGAAGTTTCATGTTAGATGGAAGTTCGTGGCAGTTTCGGCTTGCCCTAGGTCGTAGGCTGGGTTGATGGTAGGTGGCAGGATATGTAGCATGGTAGGTAGTTTTGTGGCCGGGAAAGTAAAACTCAGCCCTCCAGTCTCTGACCCCGAGTAACGCATACGTAACGCTGTCATCTAACCCCCACTATCATGCGTAACGCAATGATAACTAATTTATGCATAACTTAAATAATTAGTACTAAAATTATATCGGAATAGTTCCATTAACCTTATTGTGTTAATCCAACTTTTATTCCAATAAAGTTGCATTGCATTCTGTGAAAAGGCACATTAACCATTGCTCTAAATTAGAGCTGTCCTCGTCAATTGCGTAGGCCCGGACGACAAATTCAATGGTTTCGTAGATATCTTCGCCACTAGTCTTGTAAACTGATGTTTTGTGGGTACCCACTGGTTTCTTAGAAGGACGGTAAAAGGACATATACGCGCTTGTAACTTGGATTTCATTGATGGACAATAGTAATCCAAATGAATATTTCCCATTTTCTCTACAAGCTCCAAATTATGAAGTGCGATTCGAGCATTTGATGAAATTACTCGTGTCTTGTAGAAATTGCAGTCCTTTGATTTTCCCACATATTCTTAAAATTGAAACCTCGCTCTCAAATATTTTCACTAATTGTAAATATGACAAGAATGCCTACGTGTTAAAATCGGGTCTAATCAAATATTGCGTTACGTAAAAGAGTATAAAAGTACCACCTACTGTGTAATGTTAGCACAACGTTAAGAAAAACCACCACCGACCGACTAAGCGTTATATAATTTATGCATGCCACTTAATGCTCTCAACTTGGTGGAAGAAGACAGTGATCTAGAATGCTTGGCACTGGTTGGCGCTGCCAAAGACACGTTCGACGAGTTTGCCGAATCTATTAAACAACTACTTTTGGTGGGGATGAACAAATGTGTCCGGTATAATGAGAATTCCGTTATAAAGCGGCCGTTATAAAGAGATTTTACTGTATACATACATGGAATCTAGACTCAAATAAATCCCCATGAACTTTTGTGTAGGCGGTAGGCTTGAACATGTTTGATAGCTTTGTTTCTTAGAAGAAAAGAAGTTGTATTTCCATTGTACTTGTCTGTTTATTTAAGTTTAGAATCCAATATCTGGAATTGCCTTAGTTTCTGTAAATGCTGCAGAATTTAATAAACATTTATAGCAAATATCATCTTCCGAGAAGGTTCTTTAAAAGTTGGAAATCCTACCATGAAAGTGTATTCGAGTACAATACATCTCTAATTATATATGTATACACAGATAATTAAGTAGTGGGCAGATTTTTTAATTATCTAACAGTAGACACTCTTTGACAAAATTAACTGGAATAACATTCTGCATTATTTTCAAAAAATGTTCTAAATAGCAGCGTTCGCCACATCCAGGGACTTTAATTTCCTTCAATTCCAAACCTTTTCCGTTTCTGTAGTAGATCTGGGGAATATAGTGAAACAAAAGGTGTTAGCAGAATGCAATTATTTTCAAAAGCATCACTTATACATATATCAATGTATACCTATGTACTTGTTCATATTCACCGGAATACTCAGAAATCCCAGAACTCACCTTCAGAAAACGCTGACTCGGTCTACGATCTGACGCATAAAGTTCATAAATCATTGCTGACCCAGTTCGCGGAATCTCTGGAGGGACTAAGCCCAATATCATGAGTTGTCCAAATAATGTCCGGTCATGTGCACTGAAGGCAACGAGTTTCTTGGGCTTTTCAGCCTGGAAATTATCCAGGATAGACTTGAGCAGCGGCCCACTATATAATTTCTGAAGCTCGACTGATTTAAATAAATAAACTTGACATTTCGTACTGATGTCAAATATGATTGGGAATCTGCTGAGTTTATGGCCCACATCAGACAGTGGTAAGTTGTTACTGATCTAATAAGTTACCTTTGATTGAATAAAACCATGTCAACATGATTGGAAGTTGTACAAAGGGAAATGAAATAACTTACATTGTATCTAATTTGGTCTCCAATCACAGCAATAGCGTCAGCTTTGGCAGCTCCACTGGTAGTAGGATCGAGTAGAACATTATTTCCTGTTACTTTTGTAAATTCATTTATCATTTCAGGATTTTCTCTTGCGATGTCTTCCATACACTCAGTAGTTGATGCAGGAAATAATTGTTCCGTGTATCTTGGACAAGGCTCAGTCGATTGTAAGTACTATACAATTAATTAATTAACCAATTATTGGACCTAAAAATTTCTGTTAAAATTGGTTGCAATTATTATTATTAGATAAATGTTCTATTATAAAGTTAACCTACTCTGTCAATGTGTTCTGGTATAGACTGAATAGGTGTAGGCTCATACTGGAGCCCTTCATCATTCCAACTGGATTTCTCGTTAAGGTTTTGAAATAAGCCGTAGGCAAAAACAGATGCGCTTTCTAATGTCCGATCCATATCCGAGCTGATGAAGTTGACTGATCTGCGGTCCACGTCAGATTTTAAAAAAATTCTGTAGCGTTTTTGGACGTACTGGCCTAGCTCCAAGATTTCCTTTTTACCTTTCTGAAAACATTAGAGAAACTTGCCATGCAATAAAAAATACAGTCTGCCTATCAAAGGACTTGGGAAAATGTGGAATTATTAAAGTTAGCAGAGAAAAAGCTCTTAGATAAAATAATATACTGTGTGTGCTTACTATAGCTTCACATATGCAAATTAAAATTAAATTACATGTGAAAGCGTTTATATCCTTACATTTGTAAGTTTGGATTCTCCACTTGATTCATAGCTGATCCTTGGGGTGCGCTCCCCGTGCCTAAAAACCTGGACAAAAAATGGCACCCGTAACTTTGGTGTAGGTGGAATATCATAGACTTTATTTTCTTTAAATTCTGAAACAATAATTAGCCTGTAGTATCTCTTCAGACACTAAAATATGTCATTATACAGACTTTTGACTACACTGTATCCGTTACATTCTTAATAATTAGAGGAGCACTTCTGTACGCGACAACATTAGACTTGACTAATTGAATTTCTCTACTCGTTTAGAAACAGACAGAAACGGTTGGATACACGATTGTTAAAATTTGATATTTAAAAATAAAATTCCGCCATATAATATAAAATATACATGAGCATGAGGGCATGAATACCCCCATCAGACCATGTCAATGTAAAATAATATTCGATCCCCCCTATTTTCTAGTCAATTTTCTTCCAGATTTTTCCTTTATTTCATACCCCTAGCTGAAACTCTCTGGATGGTTTAGAGAACCCTTTACACAGGAAGATATATAAACGGATATACGTACGTGCATATGTATATTATACTCTTTTTAAACAAATTCCTACACACACTTTAAAGTTTGTTCCCTGGTTTATCAATCGCAATAAATAATTAATTAGGAATATTTTTTTCTCAAACCCATTACAATTTGAACGGACTTCAGCGAGCTCCCACTCCCTTTCACAGAAAATACGCACAGTTGGCTGATTAGATAACAAATAAAAGCCTTTGTTGCTAAACTAGGTTTCATGTTTTTAAATATTGAAACAAGGTCAAATGCAACAAGATTTGGAACAGTCTAGATCCATTACATAACCTTCTTTACAGTTTACAATTGTCTGGCAAAAATGGATTGGAAGATTGTGAAGAGCCTCAATAAAAGTCATGTGTACACAGACAATTTCAAAGATCTGTAATGCACAAGTGATCATAGGTATGTACGTATCAAAACATTTATGCAGTAATGAACAAAATAAGGATCCATTATTTACTACTGTAGGCATGTACTAATACATTTATCTATTTTTTATCATACTAGGAAATATTATCAAAACGACTAGATCGCGATTTGCAACAGAAAACGATGGGTTACTGCTCTGATAATGATATCAAATGATGTCACACAATTTATTTTCTGGGAAAGACTTTTTAATGCACTGGGTTCGATTCACATTAACAATAAGTTATATTTCCCCTCTTAGCCCATGCGTGTCAAAATTTTACTGGCCCTCGCACAATTATTTGACGATTTACAATTTTCAGAAATACAATATTATTCACCTTGACCGCGAACTGTGACGAAAAGCCAGAATATTTTACAGACATTATTACTCCATTTATTTATTTTCAAAAAACTCTAATTTTGTTGCATTTGGTTCTTGTCAGGAAATATTTTGAAACTGCAAAGCTGCTGTAAGATTTCAGATAACGTTGGAAATATGTAGGTTGGGTCTACCTTTCATTACTGGGAACTATTTCGCCCCAAGAATAATTTAACATATATTTTCCATGCTGTGTCCTCTTAAATATTTCAGAAGTCACACTGTATTGTCCATTTCATCATTGATATAGCATCTAACGATATAAATAATAATCGACGGGCTACAAAAGTGTGGAATTTTTTTATGGCAGTTTAAAAACTGTGTGTCCTCATGTCATTGTACTTACATTATGAATACTACACGTAGTCACTCCACAAGTGTGTACGTTCTAAAGGGTGACATGATGTGAAAAGCTTACGGCAGGTATGTCACAAAACGCAAGACACGGCCTCAACACGTTTTCTGTGACGAACCGTGATCAATCAAACAGGGAAGAGAGATGTTGCACAATTACCGTAATAATTATATAGTTATATTTTTTACGTATGCAATTTGTTTCACACCGCACCGCGGATGATAAAACTATGAGTCAAACATGTACAATACGAAGCAATATTGTTGAATTGACTACCTCGCCTCAAGAAATAATCAACCAGACGGATCTAAAGTGGAAACAAGATTATGAAAATGGGGAAATAAAAGAAAGTGTGTAGTGGATTTTGGGAAACATGAGCACGGGCAAGGTTGAGGCATCCGTCGAATCCGTAACCAGGAACACAAATGAGTGATTTGTAAATGAGAGTTATTCTAAGAATGATATAAATAAAATGGATGAAAGGAATTATTGTAAATGATTCTGTTCATATCCTTTTAACACGACATTACTTTATTGAATTCCATTACTTAAACCTTCATATTTATTCTAGGTTCCAATCTGAATGTAAAACTGTCTCTACCTTTGTGAGGGAGGTAGGATTCCCTTCTTAATCTAGACAAATGTACTCTGATAAACTACAGAAAATATAGTGTAAATTGTAGGTATGAAAACTGTTTATTAATGTCCGCAGACAATATTATTCTGGATGTTCTAGAATAGCATACTGCAAATATTCCATATATTAAAATGTTAAAACAAGCACTTTAACCTAACTGACTCTTACTGCTAGTTCGTGGTTTAGTTACATGCAATGGTCATCCATAGTGGAGACCTTCCCCAAATCACCTAACATATATTGAATTGAATTGTGAGGAGGAAGACCTCAAACCTATGGGTTTAACTACAGTGAAAACAAAAGTAAAAGATAGAATGCACATTAATTTACAGGCACAACATAATAACTTTACATAGACATACCGGGCAGTCACACAGCCAAGTCGCGTGAGGTTTGGAAAAGGGGAACTGAAGAGGCAGTGATGAGCAGGGGTGACGAATGTATCTTCATGTAAGTAATAGGCCGCACACTTGCGAGTGGTGGAAGAGAGTCTTATTTTGGAAGAGAGTGAACTTCACGAAGGGGAACACATGCGGTGGTCGGGCTTGTATCTCTCCTTCCTTTTCATGTTGAAAGTAAAAGTGTCTTTTTGTAGATGTAAAGTTTGTATGGACTCTTAGCACATGATGGGGCAACTTGAGTCTCGTAGTGTAATATATTCAGAGTCTTTATTTTGCACTTATCTCGAAATTATGAGATTGGAACTTTGTAGAAAATAACACTTGGAGTGAGGGCTGTAGAGAAGATAGTATTGAGTTGAAGGGTGAGAGGTTGAACTCCGTATCGGCGAGCTCTGCTCTTCGTGTTGGAAGATGTTTATATAGGGCTTCAAGTTCTCCTCCTCTTGGAGATCTCACCTTCTTAATTTAGCTACCTTTAGTACAGGTTTTAGGTTTGTGGGGAGCTTGAGAGATCCCTGTTGACTTTTTAGTGGTGGGCTGAGATGAGCGTCGGTTGAAAGGGCTTTCATAGGTGCTCTTGAAGGAGGAAGTCAGGCCCACTCTTGGTACACCTGCACTTGGATGCTCTCGTATGATTGTTTGTCATGACGTAAGGTTTTAGCCTTAACATGGCTTTTCTTGGCTACTGGTTGTCCTCAACCAGCTTATACTGCACTTATTGGAGGTGGACAAAAATCATACTGAGACGGTTCGGTAGTGAAATGACCGGGAGGTGTCCACACTGGAGTTTGACGGAACAGTCGGCGCTGGAGATATGGGTGGACACAAAACTTGCAAATCACAAAGAAGATTGAGAATCCAATTACTGAATAGGGCAATACTATGAATATAATGTACAGAACTGACATTGTGGATTCTGAATTAAGTAGTCGATGCACAATGGGATGGGTGAAAAATATTGTAGTCATATTCGTGTATGCTTGGCGCTGGAACGGACTTATAGCTGCGGGGGCGCTGGTGGGTGAGTGGATGGGGTGGCTTGGTATTTGGCTACTTGCCACGGAAGGCATTCGCAATATGGGAAATCGGGATTGATTGTCTCGAGCAGGTGCAAAATATTATTCATAGTTTGGGCATAAATCTCAAAATTGTCAGTGTAATGAGCTCTGATCAAACCATTGGCTGAAAGAATAAACTTGACACAGTCTATTAGTAATCTGTTGATTAGAATGTTCTGGTATGGGAGTGTTTGTTCAAATGGAGTGATGTTTTCAATGGTCTTTTGAATATCTAGCTGTAACCGGAGGAGCTGAATTGCTGAAGGACCGATGTCTCCTATCTTGTCTGGAACATTCTTCGGTGGTTGTGGTGGAGGGTTGGGGATAGACTGGTGACTGCTCGAAGGACGCGCACTCATGTTGCTTGCACTATTTATACACTCAAAATTTGTGACTTTTTACATATGATATGTTTATATTCAGTTTTAAGGTATCAATTGCTGTATAATACTCCAGACAGTATTGGGGTCAATAATTATTATAATACAAAAAATGAAACGAGGAATTATTAGAAGTTTGTGTTTTCCATCAATGTTAAGTAAATGTTTTGAAACAATTTTTATATACAAAACCAGGCGATAACTATTAATAGTTTGACCTGAAGGAAGACCGGGTGATTCCTAGAATCTCTGTTACTGAAACCTCTACGATCTAAATGCACTCAGTTCGGGTAAACAGTACTTAAAAACCTTTAACACTGTTCTTAAAAACTTCGAAGAAAATACATAAAATTGTCCTAAAAATTAGGGTAAATTTTGTATGAAATGTTAATACATTAGCCTAAATTCAGCAGTAGCACGACATATTTCTACTTATGACCATATATTTAAAACTTGATGTTATTATACCTTTATGTCATTATTAGAAGAGTTTTGAAGAATGAAATACTTGTAGAGAATCAACGTTATATATGGAAGTAACCAACTCGATTATGTTATGTGTAGTCCTAAAATACCTTATCCGCTAATTATAGGTGTGTATAGTTCCTTTGTTCATATTCTAGTGAGAAAAATGGTATTTGTATTTGTGTGTTCCCTACATATACCCTTGATGTCAGATACTTATAGTTTAAAGGTAATTATAACTGGATACTCCTTAAAAATATATACCATATACTACTTATTACTACTTCACGATGTTGTGGGAAGCTACTGACTCGTTAATAGATTATGCTTATAATATATATCCAAGAAAAAACAAAGCAAAAGATTTTCCCGCGTTTTCAGGTTCTTGTTAGAGCTAGTTGTTAATATTATTTTGCCAAGTAATTTTACCTTTGTGATTTTAACCTAGACTTATGTAGTGTTTTACTTTAGTTACGCTACCATGTGGAAGATGGATTGATCCTTGAAGCGAAGATAAATTGTGAGCAAAAGTTCTTAAAAAATTGATGTAATAAACGAAAAATCATGTAAAAACAAAAAAAAACTGAAAGAGAAAAATAAGGGGAAATTATTGAAAGCATAGAAATCTAGAAATTCAAGTAGTTGAGTGAGTACTATATTTTATCACTAGATGGCGTGCATAAACCTTAAATGAAAATACGGATAAGATTTTACTTAGGCTGGGTTCATTCCTTGACCTGTGGTTACATTGGGAGTTATTCTTACAAATTCCATAAGGGCCTTATAAGAAGGAAATTGACGTTGAAATTTATTCTCCTGATATTGTAGAGTTAAAATGTGTATCGCGCAGTTAAGGTCTGATCCATAAATTTCATAAGCTATGTAATCGGATTTGCGGGTGATGGGGTAAACTAAGGGGTGTTTATAATAGAATAAAGTATTAATTCTCATATTTCTAGCATCCAATAACCTTTAAATAAGTTAGGGTGGGAATAGATAAATTTGAGGAGAAGTGTGATGGAAGTAAAGTCTTTTTCGAATTTCTTAGAGTTTACTGTAAGAGTGAGGCGGTGTATGAGTGAGTCGTCGTATAGTCGAATCAGCTCATACTCAGCACAGTCACTATTTTCTAGAGGAATTCTCACGTATTCCTGAATGCCAGGTAATTTATTCCTCATTAGCTGGAGGGGAAAAACTTAGATGGGGACTGTTTGAAAGAAAATTGATTAAGTCTTGGTGAGAATTAAAATAATTTTCTCCAATTTCGCTCCCTTTTCGTATCCTTAAAATGTACACATAGTTATTTATATTTTGTAAAAGTTCAGAAGTAGCAATGGGATAGTTGGGGGAAATAGTAATTTCGTTGAGGGGAATTTCAAACTCGTAAGCAATTCCGGGTCGAAAGTTACTCATTTATACTTCTGACATATTAAAACCACGTGAAACATTAGGGGTTGTACATAGAAAAGTTATAAGTTTTTGATGAGTTGTAAATTGTTTGTGGAAGACTTGTGCTCCTCTTCTAACTCTTAATAAATGGAAAGTAGTACCGTCTGCTCTAAGAATTTGTTCAAATTCTATGCAGTTAGTACAGAAAATGGGGTTATCTGATGCTGGGATTTCAAAACTAGTAACAATGCCTGGCTGTTTTTCCAAATAAGCCATGGAAATACAATGAAAGAATGTTCTTATGTGACTCTTGTCATTTTATTTCCTAGATTGACATTGGGAGTTCGGAGTGTAAAAATCAATAGTTCTTCCCAGTTGGGAAATGTTTTCTGAAAAATTTGAGAATTTCTTTTGACTGTCAAAATATAGTCCGGAAGGGGGAAAATAGTTGTATATCGTATATCAAATTTTACGTAGTTGTTGGGGTCACCGTCTAACCTATATTTTCGTCCGGCGGTGATATTCATGCGGATGAAAGAGAAATTTTGAGGGCAACTTATTGGGCTAGCCCATGAAATGGACTATTGGGGCATGAGTAGTATTTAATTCCATTTGATTACCCAGGTGTACGTTAGGGGTAGTTAACATAAAGAGATATAATTCTCCAATAGTATCAAAGACTTTCTGATGGAGAGTATTATCCTTAATAACATTTAACTTACAGATATGTGTGTCTGGGGCGTCGTATTCACTAATTGTAATGTAATGCTTGTTTGCAGTTGAGAGAACAATTCGTGTTGTTTTTGAGAGTAAACAAAGTGTTGCTTCAACCGCTAAATTATTATCAGCAGGCGACCACATTGAAAATTTGAAAAACTTTCTAAACTACGTACATTGTTAAGAGAATACCGAAACTCCTTTGCTTTTCACCCTAATGAGCTTGAAATCAAAAATGCTAGAAAATTGTTTTACTCTGGAAACTAAATTGGGGTATAAGTTTCGGAAAGCATTATGGGAGTCGGAAGGACTTAATTCTCTTGACCCTGAATTCAACGATTCAGATTACGTATAATGAGGTATGACTTTAGTATATTCCATACATTAAAATAATATTTGTAAAGTTATGAAACCAGAGAAAGACTTTCTAGCTCATTATTACAACGTCACGTTAAGTTATGAAGCCTTCTATTTCTGAATCATAAACTCAAAATTGATGCCTGTTAATGACTCGAACTTCGTTACTATTGGCTATCAATGATTTCTCGGAATAATATTTATAACTCTACAAAAATGAGAGGGGAAATTGCTAGTGACTCCTCTATTTTTCCCGATACTTATAGAATTGATCACTCACCCTGAGGATCGAGTTTTCAAAACGGATGTAAATAAAGCTGTATGATTTTCTGACGTTGACACTACCGCCGCATACGACAGTGACAATCCTATCTATAATAATAACATGGGGACTTTCTCAAAATTCCGAAATTTACGGTCGTAACGAGAACGAATTTTGTTAGAATTTGTCTCCTGAAATCTGTTATTTTAAGGTATATCCGATTTTTGATTATATTGCCTTTGTTGGGTTCAGAAACCTTAGCTAAGATACAGGGAGCAATTATAATTGTTTTCAAGAAACTTTATGACGACGGAATTCGCAAACCCAGAATGGTAAGCGCTTGAGAATCGAGTTTCTAAAACGGATGTAAAAAGTAGTATAACTTGACAACCATCCAGAATTCAAATCTTGTCGAAATAAAAATTTGTTTCTTCCTGTTTGTTGTATTTCTTTTTTTGGAAAAGAAAAACCTATCAGGGAGCTATTCAATTGTTATTTTCAGGAAGACAATTATGATGAAAATATTTTCCTGAGGATCGGGATTCCAAAACTGATTCAGAAATTCCAGTCCCAAAATGCAATGTTTTGCTTGCCTTTCATAATTTTTATGTTAAAGACTCAGGGAACATTACTCGCCTGACGTTTACTGAGTTGTTATATACGCAAATCCCATAAATTCAAACTTGAATTTGAGCTAATCATCAATTCCAAATCCCTTGAATTTTCTTCGTTGATTGATGCTAAAAAGTTCAACTGAAAAAATTCTTGTGGAGTATTCTGAGTTGTTTGAATATTAACAACAGTCATACAAATTGCGAGGACAATTTTCCCCTTGAAAGTGTCAAGTTGGAAAATTGGAAAAAGATATTAAGCGACTCAGCAGACAAATGGCTAAGCTGAAGGTAGATATTTCTTAAAATTCTGACTGAATTTGAAAATAAGATTTTCCTTAGTCATAAATGTCGAGGTGAAATTAGGGTTGCGAGAAAGATATTTCAGAGACTGAGTTTTTACTGCAGTTTCTTGATTTTGTTCTTGCTCTATTGATGGTTCATGTATTATGAAGCTACTTATACGAATTACCCCTCAAATGATGTTGATACAGCAACGTTATAAACCGTTGCTAGTCCTACTATGCTTCATGCGATTAAGATCTTAATTGTTAATTAATATGAGATGGTTATATTAAGAATATTAATTTTTCTGTTACACAGGATTTTTGGGTGAGGGTTTTAATGGTTTGACGAGGAGTGAGACTTCAATACATGGCTTACATCCGGAGTGTTATACTCCAATACACATTTTGGATAATATAAGAAAAAGCGTTAAGAGGTTTTGGGTGGATAGGAAAGTTACAATTTGTTTGAAGAGGAAATAATGGGGAGTGTTAAGATACCTTTAGAGGGAAATTAAATAGAAGCGTTAAAGACACTTATTTCCCGTCTTTTACCATACCAAATTCTTATAGATAAGGGAATCTAGTTTATGGGGAGTGTTGAGACAAAACATTCATAAGACATATACAAACAAATATTCTAATCCCATGACCATACAACAAACATTCACAATGTTAGTTTTTGCACTTTAGACACACATAATTATGTTATACATTCATATTAATACTTCCATTCGATATTTTAATATACTAGAGGTGAAGAATAGGTCTGTTTTCCTGATAGTATATAGGAAAGTTTGGGAAGAATGAGAATTTTGCCCCTAATAACTCGAGCAAAATTGAAATAAGTATGAAAAATGAAAAATGAAAAGATACGATCTTACAGTGAGAAATCTTTTAGATTTTCCTGGAAAGTTACAGCTTTTGTGCGACACTTTGCTTGATCTTCGGGAATCAGGGACTCTGATGTTCGGGTGATTTTTTACGCACAGGTTCAGGTCACGTCACTGAGAATTCTTCCGGAATAGGCGGCCTCTTACGATGTAGGAGTAAGGGTGATGGTGGTCCTTCTCAAAGGCTGCTTTGCAATTTCCGTGATTGAGTCACTTGAAGACTGAAGTATGAACTTTCCTGTGATCTGGTCTTCTTCCTTGTAGACTCGTAATTTTCTCCCTTGTAAACTTGTGGTATTGCAGATTGCCGTCTAATATGAAAAAGTACTAATTTCCGTTGTTTGAGGGCGAAGCACTTTAACGTAGAACTCGTAAATGGTTCAAGTCGAAAATTCACACAGCAAAAAAGGTTGTCCTCTCAGTTTGGGGATTTGTAAGAAAAATACTAGTGTTTGTGTTTTCCGTCAATGTTTAGTAAATCTTACATTCAAAGGAGAGAGGAAGGATATTATCTGCCTGAGTAGATGGAAATTGAGAAACGTTAAAGAGTTAGTGTTCTATGGAGTAGATTGAACCTGTAGAAGTTACAGTTTGGAGTAAATCTGTTATCCAGTTGTGAAATGAACAAGGAAAAGTCTTAGGTCATCAAAAGTTAATGGCGTAACAGGCAAAAATACGATTCGGAAGGTAATACTTAACAGCTTGGATGGCAGTAGTTAGTGAAACTAAAAATGTTCAAGTTTTCCACCGAGTTGATGAAATTCAAACTTGAAGAAGAGTCAAAAGATGAGAGAAGACCAAAGTTTGCTTTGGTTTCACAGAGTTGATGGGAATTGTAAAACTTTCAAGTTTCATAGATTAGGAGAGGGGAACTGATTGTTGCGATAGTTTTAGACATAGCTAGCAACAGTAAAAGTAACAGTTTAGAATAAATCTATTTAGATTTATGTAGACACTTAACTAATGATAATGATATACGTGTTTTAATATACTTGCACTCAACGTTGATAGTAGTTAAAGTAAACTTGATTTCTTAATAAATATGTAAACTTTAAAGAAAAGTTTAAGAAGTATTCAAAGTAAAATTCAGAGAGAATCTCTAAGTGTTTAAGATTGAAGTCAAAAAATAAAATTTAATTTGAAGAGCAAGAGAGAAGGTCAAATGGTGTTGGAGGGTTGATCAGCTCAAGCGAACTGATGCTTCCTTCAGTCGCTCTCCGAATATTTATACTCGAGAAGGGAGTGAGAGGGTGAGTCTGCTCGCTTCTCATTGGAGGGACCAAGTAGCGTACGAAAGTACCTAAAGACTCGTGTTAGAAAAGGGGAGTTGGAGTCGGCTGCATTGTGAGCAATGCTGCTTCGGGTACTCGAACCTCGTGTGGTGGAGTATTCCTTTTCTTTTAGAAGGGGAGTGGTTTCTTCGGTAGTAGTTGAGTCAGCGGGGGTCTTACTGGCGACTCTGAACTTACTAAAGTCCATATTGAAAATCTGGTCTATTCCTGACTGCGTATGGGTGGAAATAAACTTCTGGGCAGAGGGATTAGAAAGTACTGGCAGCCTGAATGGTAGTGCTGGAGCATTTTCAGCTGCACCTTCCAATGTGAGGCTAACAATAGTACACATTGAAAGTAAGGGGATTATTCCTAGGTTGGAGCCTCCTCCTGAACCTGATGTTGAAGGGTTGGAATCTATTTCCATTGTGTCACCTGTGGCTTTAGCTGTGGTAGGGGGTAAGTTTCGTTGAGCTTTAGCTAATTCTATAGCCGTGTTGGTGCGTCTGATAGTCTGATGCCTACTGTGCTTAAAGTTTATTTGCGTGGGTTGTCTATTAATAACTCGCAGCCGGTGGGCGTCTAAGTCCACGTGAGGTGCAAATATATGTTTGTACTGGTGGAAAAAGTGTATATCAATGACTTGATATAGCTCTTGTATCGTACATATCTGCACGTCTTCTAAGCATGATACTGATGCAAGTCTACAGGGGGATAGTTCATTCCCTAACGCATATGTTGTGAGCTGAGCTAGTAGTTTTCTCTCTACATTGAGATTTTGTTGAACAAAAACAGGGGCTCCATTGTCTGCAATGAATTTCTCAAACTTTTGCTTAAGGGGTATAGTGGTTTTATAGCCTGCTGGGAAATGTATGTTGTTTATTTCTGATGGTCTAAACTCTCTAACAAGGGTAATTTCTATTTCCTGCTGAGTGATGGGCAAAAGTTTTAAGGGTGTTTCGGGGATGTTGAGGAGTCTATTATACTCGTCCAGGTTAATGAACCTTGTGCGAGTGTTTATGGGGAGTTGCTGTTGATGTTGAGCTCCTTGCTGTCGGAAAGATACAAGGCTATGGTCAAATGTGAGTTTCTTTCCGGGATATATGCGTCTGTATTCAATTTCTCTCCTCTTGAAGTTTGCCCAAGTCTTAATATGGAATTCTTCGCAAACTTTAATCTTGGGGAGAAGAGCGTTGGCCTTTACAATGTCTCCTGCTTGTAACAAGGTGTTATGGTCAGTAGTCAACTTATTGTAAGTTCTTGTGGCGTCTTGAGCTGCTTGAAATAATTGTTCTAGAAGGATTTTGAATTCTTCTTCTAGTGTGTTATTGTCGTCTGTATTGACTACGTCAATATTTTCAGTACTTCTCGAATTATCTGCATATTCTGAGTTAATGGTGTTAATTACTTCATTAATGGGAATTTGGTTTACTTCAGTGTTCTCGTCCTCTTCAGTGATGGTTTCTATCGTAGTGGGGCCTGTTGTAACTTGATTGTTAATAATGGCTATAGTAGGATAGGTATTTGAGGATGGACCTAATGGACATCCACTGTCAGTTCGTTGCCTGAAATAAGTCTGGCTTATTCGGGAAGGGTGACTGATAGAGGAAGTAGGAATTGAGGACAGGTCTGAAGCTTCAGATAGATTAGCTCCTACCCTGCTGAGAGATAATGAAGAGTGAGTGGAGGCCATATCCCTATCAGGTATATGCATTACCGGAATATTTTGAGTTACCTCCTGCTGTTGGTAATTATTCCCATTGTCAGGAACAAATTCATATATGGTTTGGGTGGAGTGAGAATAAGGAGTTGCATAAGTATGTTCCTGTGTGATATGTTGGGCTGAAGGATTTGTATGAGTGGAAGAAGGAAAAATGGGAGTTATAGTAGTAGCCATATTCATAGGAAGGTGAGTAAACATGGGGGCTGGTGTGCATGGCACGTGCCGCAAGGGAGTAGGTTGAACCTGCTCACTTTGTTTCTGACTGAATATGCGAGCATTTTCCTTAATAAGCTCTATTTTGAAATTAATTTCGTCTCTTACTGTGTTGGTGAAATTAGTGGGTAGTCCTCCTTCAGTCCACTTCTCGTAACTTATGTGGCGGGCTCCGACACCGGACCATGGATGATAGATGGTTGAGTGTGGGAGTATATCTCCGTTGGAATTGTAAAAACACAATCTCACTGTTTGATTAATGGGGAGAAATGCACATAATTCGACTCTTTCATGTACTGCACTATAGCATCGGCGATGATAGGGGTCTGCGAAGTCGGTAGTCCGGGCTCGTGGGCCTTCTACGGTTGGTCTTCGTCTTTTCTCCATGCTGTTGACCTCTAGTCATGCGATGATATTCTGCTTCTTCGAGACTTCTGGCTCCGGGACTTCTATAAGTGTAGGTGGGATCACTTTCCTTGATTTTCTTCGGACGGCCTCGCCTTGCCTTTTTAACAGTGATGACTGGGACTTCTGGTTCAATGATTGAGCCTGTTGTCCTTTTGCTCTTGGGAATCTTTCCTCTCTGTTTGAGGGGGGTCGCGAACCGCACACGTTTCTTGGAGGAAGTGGAGGAGGGCTCAGGTGAGTGCTCTCGGGTGAGGTCGGTTGATGGCCACAAAGGCACGAGAGTAGCCTGTTTAATATCGGCTCTCGGTGAGTCACACTCATGAGTATTTGGGTCCGAAGCACTTTCCACTATAGGCTCTTCTATGGCGAAGTCGAAGGCAAAGAAACCGTCTCGATTACGATAATACTTTAATCTATCAGCGTGAACTAAGATTATTTTTGACGGATTTGACATTAGGGATAATGAAAAGTTATCCCTTTGATCTTTTGCTATGACTTTGTAGGGACCGGCGTATCTAGCTAAGAATTTCTCAGCGAAGCCTACTTTTCTCGATGGTGTAAACACTCTCACTAAGTCTCCTACTTCATATCGGGGCTTATTTCTACGTGTATTATAAACCTTAGCGCTATACTCTTGACTCTTTGTAATTCTATTGCGAGCTTTCAAAAGTATTTTCTCCAGCTCGGCGGGGGTGCGTTGGGTTTTTAAAATATCTAAATTTATAATGAAGTCCAGGGGACGGTTGGCTTCGCGCTTGTAAAAGAGTAAGAAGGGGGATTCTTTAGTAGTTGCGTGTATGGCTGTGTTATATGCAAAGGTTACTTGTGGTACATATATGCTCCATAGCTTTTGAGCTTCAAGCCCATCTTGCTTATTATTGACAAAATGAGAAATCATTCTCGCAAAAGTCTGATTGGCTCGTTCTGTCAATCCATTTGTTTGTGGGTGATATGGAGTGCTGAACTCTTTCTTACTTCCTAATAATAACATAATATTATTAAGGAGGCAATTGTTAAATTCTGTACCTTGGTCTGTAAGTAATACCTTGAAGCAACCATGTACACAAATAATATCATTGACGAAGAAGCTAGCTATTTCTTTAGCCTCCTTGCTTTTTAGGCATTTGGTAAATACATACCTAGTGCTGTATTCAGTAGCTACAATGATATATTTAAATCCTTCTATGCTTTCAGGGAATGGTCCCATCAAGTCTGCGCCTATTAAGTCAAATATCTCACCTACTTTTATACTGTGTAATTGGCCTACGGGTCTAGTGGTCGTGTGTTTACTAGCACCGCAAGTCTCACAGCTGAGGACATATTCAGCTATATCCTTAGTCATGCTTTTCCATATATACCTATCTTTGATTCTGCCGAGTGTTTTGGCAAAACCTAGATGTCCTGAAAATGTGTCATCATGGGCAGTTTTCAGAATAAACTCTACTAAGCATTTGGGTATGAAAAGCTTAAAATGGTTATTTTTCTTATGGTATAAAATACCATCCGAGTCAATATGATAATTAGCTATCTTCTTGTTATTAGGAAGAAGCTTAATTTTATCCAGTATAGTTTGTATAGTGGGATCAGTGGCTTGCATTTCTCTAATATTATTGGATGGGAGTGGAGGTTTAGATTCTGTTATTATTTCTCCCTCATTGAGTACTCTGAAGGGCTGATAATTGTCCTTTTCCTCAATGAGAGCTGCTGCTGTAGCAGTGGGAAGATTTTGATTGACAGGTCGTAATACTTTACGAGCCTGTTTGGGTTTTAGTTTTTCTTCTGTCAAAAGTATGTCATGAGGGAGTTTGTCCTCAAGGTCTTGCTCGTCTGTTTCATCAACAGGGAGTGGACATCTTGACAGGAAATCAGCGTCTAGGTGTTTCTTACCACTGATATATTGAACTTCATAATCATAATCCAATAATTTAAACAAAAAGCGATTTAGTCTCGAGCTATTGTTGGTGTTTTGTGCTCGTACCTTCAAATTACATAAGGCGTGATGGTCACTACGTATAAGAAATTTCGACAAATATAGATAGGGTCGGAATTTCCTACAACCAAATACTACAGCAGAAAGTTCAAGTTCAGTTACTGAAAAAGAATTTTTCTCTGCAGGTAGTAATCCTCTCGAGGCATAGCCTACGGGGTGTTCGCCTGTGGGATATTTTTGTAATAAGGAAGCACCTAATCCTCTCCTACTAGCGTCGCAATGTAGTATTTTTGGTAGGTCAGGATTAAAATGCCTAAGTACTGGGGCAGTTATTAATGCTTTCTTTAATTTATGAAATGCATACGTAGCCTCTGGGGTCCATTTAAACATACTAATTCTGGTTTTCTTAGCTTTACTGCCTTTACTTCCTTTCCAGCAAGCAGATATAGGGCCAGCTATACTGGCGAAGTCCTTAATATATTTTCTATAGAAAGAGCATATACCAAAGAAACTTCTGGCTTGTTTTTCTGTTTTGGGTATGGGAACATGCTCGATGGCTTTAAGCTTGTCTTTAAGTGGTATTGTTCCTTCAGGCGTAATAAGAAAACCTAATATTTCTATACTCTGATATCCAAATTTACATTTGTTGGGCTTGACTACAAACTCTGCTTTACTCAGTCTTAACAGAAATTCTTCTAAAGCGTATAAAATTCCTTCCTCATCAGCTGCGTAACAAATAATATCATCTATGTATACCATGGCGCTTCTGAATTTTTGGGAGGCTAGTATATGGTCTAGGGTGCATTGAAAAGCTGCTGGGGCGTCTGTGTCTCCCATTTGCATTCTCAATGTACACCACATACCGTCTTGGGTGACTACGGCTAGTTTCTTGCCTGTGGATTTGGTTACTGGGATTTGGTGAAATCCCGCGACGAGATCCATCGTGACAAAATATTTTTTTCCATGAAATTGGTCCAATATGTCGTCAACTCTGGGCATAGGATATACTCGATGTTTTACGACCTTGTTTAATTTTCTATAATTTACTACTGTTCGAAAGGTTCCATCCTTTTTCTTTATAAGGAATAAGGGTGAAGCCCATTCACTAATACAAGGCTTGAGTATTCCTTTCTTTACTAGTTTCTTAACCTCCTCCATGATATGCTTTCTTTCAGCCGGAGAGGCTCTATAGGGGGGCTCTTTGACTGGAGCCGCGTCTCCTGTATTTAAATGATGAGGTGGGACTTTAGCTATAGGCAATTCTTCTTGGTCAAAATAAAAACATTCTGGATATCTGCTAAGTAAATCCCTAAATCTGGCTTGGAATTCTATGGGTAAGTCAGGGTTTATATCTAGAGTGTCAAGTTGTTCGTCTGTTAGGCGTTTATCTACATCCTTAGTACTACGCCTATAATCTGTTAATATCTCGAATGAGTCCTCATACTCTATATGCCCTACAGTGGTAGTTGCATATAGTCGTACGGGTTCATGGCTGGGGTTACATAGGTAAACTACAGGATTCTTAGTGGGAATAATAGATCTAGTCCCTAATACTCGTTGTCTCTGGTAAAATAATCTTGAAGGTTCAAACAAAAATGTTTTGTCCTTACAAGGGGGAATATCTATTTCTACCGTAGTATGAGCATATGCAGGCAATATAATATTCTTTTTAAGTTTTATTGCCCTGTGCTTCTCGGGTTTCGCTGATTTGAAACTAAAAATTGATCTAAGCTGAGAAAAGTCATGTGATGGCTTTTCTCGGCCAAAAGAGTTTTCTATCCCTTGCATCTGTATGGGATGTAAATATTTTCCTGTAACTTTCCCATGTTTAAAGTTGATGTTAAGTTCTGCTTGTCTCATGAAATCGTTCCCTATGATAAAAAGGGGCTCTAAATTTTCTAATACACACACTGTTAATTTAACAGGGTTTATTCCTAGCTTGCATTCTATTTCCATCATCCCAAGTGGAGTTGTTATATGGCCAGTGGCTGTTCGTATTTTTAAATTGGTCGGTGGAGGGTCTAATTTGGTATTAGGGGGTAGAAGCTTAAAATGAATGAAACTTCTACTGGCTCCTGTATCAATAAGTGCTGAAAGCTTACAGTTATATACTAATGCGGGAATCATAACAACAGAGGTATAGTCGTTACTCATAGAGTATATCTCTGCGATTTGTTCTTCCTTCGTGATACTTGGGAGCCCTGAGGACTCCCGTAAGTCCTATTGTTGGTTTGCTTTAGGTGAAGGGCATTCGGCACTGATGTGTCCTATACCCTTACAATTATAGCATTCCCTCGAGGGACAGTCTCTGGACATATGACCCTTTTTATGGCAGGTGTAGCATTCAATGTCATTGGAAGAATCGTTACCTTCTGCGACTGAATTTATAACTTCTGCTACATTCTCCTTGCTATATGAACGTTTGGCCCTTTCATATGTTTTAATGGGTACCTTGGGATCTGGAGTTCTCGATCTATTTCTAGGGGCTGGCGATCGGCCTCTAGAATTAGATCGGTTTCGGCTTTGTTGCCTATTGTTCTGGTTATAGCTGCCACTATTGCTATTAGGGTTATTTTGGGTACCCTTTGTACAAGTGCATTGACACTTGTGTGGTTGCTGGTCAGCAATGGCTCTATAACCATACTTCATTAACATTTGAGTTAATTCTGGCAAGCTGGGTAAGTCATCGTAATTTTTCTTATACTCCTTTCGTTCAGGAGTTTTGGAGCGTGGTCTTGGTTGTCGTGGAGGGTACTTTTTCTCAGTGCTATCTTTAGGAGGGTCTTTCTTAGCTTCACTAATAGCTTTTAGGGCCTGGTTAGTGTTGGTTTCTATTCTCTGCATGTGGTCCGTGAGTTTAGCTAATTGTTCCTCCATTGGACGTTTAATAATACTTTGTCCATAGCTTAGATCGTATTCCTCTATTTGTTTTACCTTGTTGTAAATAGAGTCAACGGTGTCATTTGGAGCTTTATTGGGGGCAATGAGTTTGAGGAGGGGTCTAGATAATCCTCTTAGTACTAATTCTACTCTGTCTTCTGGGCTTATCTTTGAGTCTACATCATACTGGTTTATGAGATTTAATTTCTCACTGATGTAGTGGTGTCCTTTTTCATTGTCTCCCTGACGTCTATTTTCCATAAGTGTTTTTAACTGATGGTTGTTTAATTTGTACCTATCTGTGAAATCTTGCTTAAATGCAGTCCACGTGCCCTTTCTTCCTTGAGCGGCAAACTTGCCTTCGGCCCATGCTTGGAAGGGTCCTTGGAGTTGCATTATAAAGCATTCTATTTTCTGTTCCTCCTGTAATCCTCCTGTTCCAGTTCTCATGAGATTTAATCCCATGTCGATCTTTCTAATATACTGTTCAGGATTGTCACCATCCTTAAATTTTGGGATTTGACTTAAGACATTCATTTTGTCTTCTGAGTCTTCTGAGTCACTATCGTCTGATGGGGCTGGGGAGTAAACTTGTCTAAGTTCTTTAGTAAAACCAGTTTTATCCAATAAGATTAGGTATTGTTTGTTTATTAAAAACTCAAGATATTCGGTGGTAAAATAGTTAAGGTTGGGGTTTACGTCAAAGTCTTGTAGCGTCCACTCTAATTGAGTATGATCGTCTTCGCTAAGCTCATATACTGGGTCATTTATTTCCTTCAGGAATCTTTCTTTAATGACATGATGCCATGCTGTGTCTATGACCGGGGTTAACCAATAAGTACGTTTTGAATATAAGTGATATATTTCCAAAACGTCTCCTTCTCTTCCTCTGACCTCTAAGTATTGATTGGGTATCTCTGGGGTAGTTAAGTTCTGGGAAATTATTTGTTCTTCTACTCTAAGTTTAAAACATTCCCACTCTACCTTGTGATTTTCTATATATTCTCGTCTCTTCAATTTTTCTGCTGCTGCGGGTGTTAAATGGATGAAGCGAGAACGTATTGGAAAATCTGAGGTGACCTTTAAAGTTCTTCTTCGGATAGAATCTAATAACCAATCTTGAGGAATTCCGCTACTACAGAAAGCATTGAATGTGGATTGGGCTAGTTGTCGTATAACTTGTAAAATCTGGAGAGGGTCACAAGTCCGAATTTTTAAGAAGGTTTGGACCTTGTATTGGAAGTATGAGATATAGTCAACCGTACAACTGACGTATTTTTCAGAGTCTATATCAAATAACCTTATTGTCTCCTTATAGGGTTTTTCTATTTTTAAAGGTAATATTTTTCCTTTTATTCTCTTTTTACTTTCGGTTACCCTAAGTTTAACATCACTGAGTACATTGGTAATTACATCCAAAGTAAAACTGGTCTTAGAAAAATAAAATTTTTCTAGATGTTGGATGTTTCTTTCATACTCTCTTGCTGCTGGATTAGGGTGTTGTGAGATGTCGTATGTGAAAGCTGATATTAGAGTTTTATCTATGGATTTGACAAGGGGTTCTGTAACATTGCCCTTTATCAGTAATGGGGGAAATTTGAATGGTGTGTCCTCTCCAGGTTCTAGAAATTCTAAAGATCCTAATTGGAGTAAATAGGCAATATTTTCAGGGGATGTGAAATTGTATACTATTTCATCTAGTAAAACAAAATGTTCTCCAATTCCTAATATTTCGGTATCAGTAGGGTTTCTTCCTTGATCCAGTATTAAATTATGGGCATAGTGTTTCAGAAAATAGTTTCTCCAATTGAGTCTACCTTTATGGCTTTTGCTATCTGCTGCAATATATTCAAAGAATGGTATACCTATGCATTTGATGGTGATGCTTGGGGAATAAAAATATTTCTTTAGAACTTTGATGTGTTCGTCATACAGTGGAAAGATAGTAGCATGCAGGCTTTCCTTTAATGTTTTCTGTCTTTCGTCTGAAATTAGGAATTCCTTGTCTAGTCTACTTCTTTTGATGGCTGTGGGAGTTAATGACCTTTCACTATATAGTGGGGTATTGGGTGCAGTATCTTTCTCTTCCAGAGGGGTATCGTCTGCATCTGAAAAGAGCTCTGCTTCATCCGACATATAGGCTTATTTGGGGAGTTGGTATAGTATGAACCATAAAATAAGGTTTCCTAATATGAGGATGGCTATGAGTGGCACGAGTATAACTAAAAGACCTTCACATATTTTTGGTCCGTTGGTTTGTAAAATATTTGTGCTAGCTACTGGAACTAAGCGTCTACGACTGACTGTATATACACCGTTATAGGGAAGTCTCCTCTTGGTCATATGAAGGGACTAAGAGTGACTTATCGTCTTATAGTTAGTAAAGATTTAAAGATTAAGTAAAGAGTGTAAACAAGAAGTAAGAAAATTGTCAAATTGTTCAAGACCTGGACTTCAGAGGAAGTCGTTGGGGTTGAGGTCCAATTCAGGGGCATTAAACACAAGGGCTGGTGAGTGAAGCAGTTTGAACTTCTGATGTATTTGGGATGCTACGTGAGGGTTGGCAGGTACGCATCCATAGTACAAGTTGGCAAAGAAAATTGTAGCTTCAATCACATCAGCTTCTGGAATAGGTAGAAGCCAATAATTTCCAATTTTCTGTAATGTATTTGGAGTTGGTATTAGAGAAGTTTGAGCTTCTAATACTACACGATGACACGCTTTAATCCAACCATTCCCAACTAAAAGCACATCGTACGGTTGAATTCCCATAAGGTGATGATACGATGATTGAGGAGGTGTGGGATTGGTTGTAACACCTGGGGTGGGTTGTTGGCTCATAGTTGCTTTTAAGCGCATGTAGTATAAATGCCATAAAATAAAATTATTAAAATAATGCATTGACAAAACATATAAAAGAAGGATAGAAGTACGAGTTGAAGTAGAGTAAGCGGAGTCATGATGAATTTTCTCAAAACTAGCTTAGCATTCGTATGATCTTATAAGTGTCCCTCTTTTAATTTCTTCTAAATTGTGTACTACCTTGTATCTATATTCTAAAGGCACGATGTATTGATTTGAATGGAAATACCTATAGTGTTGCAGGTTAGGGGTGAGGTTTCGTTTTTGTTTAAAAAGAAAAATTGTTAAAAAGCGTTGAAATCTGAACTGGCTATTTCTAATATTATACAGCTGTCCTAAAAATGGAAGAATTTTATTTAAAAGTTCAGCGTCTAATTCTAATAATTGGGGGTTGGTTTCGAAAAGGAACGTATTGTCCTGTCTGGGTACTAGAGTCTTTTCGTTCAGCTCTAGTGATTGCATCATACATAACCCAATATGGATTTTGAGAGTTCAGAACTTCGTTCTTTCTATATAGAAAATTTGAAAGGTTAACTGCCTGTCTAGAATTTTCAGCTATTTTGATTATTAATTCTGTGTGGGCTAATTGTGGCTTAGCATAAGCTATTTGTGAAAGCTGGAAATAAAAATTCTTTCGAAGTTCAGTCATATTCTGTTATAATTTCAAATTCTTGCCCTTTTGTTGTGGAAATATTTTCCATAAGAGACGTTGCTTAGTTTGAAACTGGAAAATTTGTTGCTTCAAAATTTTCTTAAAGACTGGATCTGAAAGTTCTCTTAGGTTGGGAGCTTGGTCAAATTCTTCAGCTTGAAGACTGATAAAGGCTGAGACATAAGGGTTGCAAGGTGAAGTTTTGATTTCACTAAGCTTTGTGTAAAAAGAATATTTTAAGAAATTCATTTCTAATTGTAACCTGAATTATTTCTGTATCCATTCCTATCGTTTAAATTTCTCAGAAGGGAAATATTGAAATAAACAAGAAGCGCTATGAATAGTACCAGCACCACTGTTAATAAATTTCCGGTAGGAATTTCACCATTTGTTGTAAAACAGATACATGCCATTTAAAAATAAAAATAAAGACTGACCTGTTGGTAGAGGGTAGTAGTACGAGTACACTGTTTAAGAAGAATCTCACAAGTTGTAAAAAGTTTTTGAAAAGACAAATTTTGAAAATAAAATTTTGAAAATTTGAAGTAAGGTTGAACAAGAGTGTTCAGTGAGAAGTGAAGAAGATGAAAGGTAAAAATAAAATGAAAGATGAATAAGGGATGTAATCGTAGTTGCTCTAGGATTAGTGATTTTTCTCAGGTTGCACCTCTCATAAGCTATACTTACGCTTCATCAAGGGTTGAGGTGAGCCAGGTGAGGGGGATTATTCTTCGTGTGCTAAGATTTAGTCTCCTCTTGTTGGTTGGCTCAAGGAGCAATAGCGTCTTTCTATGCTCCACCTCTTCACACGTGTTGATGCTAAAAGGGGCTAAAATCCTATTTGTAACACGCAAATAATATTCAACTCCTTTGAATTTACTTACTATTTTAAGTTAACCGAAGCTCTGGGATTTTTTACCCTGAGTACGCGTCACTCACGCACGTGTACTCAGATTAGCTGTGAAAACAAAGTCATAAATTGTTAAATTTCTGACATGTGTTTCCTGACTGGCCTTTGTCTAGTGCCTATGAGTCTGAAAGTAAATTCTTAAAAATAATTAGATTATTTTCATCCTTTTGTGTGGCTTCAGTCTACCATTAACTGATAGTAGCTGGGCTTTTGTTTGCTTTGAGACGTTCCTCTTTACAAGGGATTAGGATGTTATTTTTCCTTTGTGTGTAAAAGGGTAACCCGGAACCATTAGCAAGTGGTTTGCTTCCAGAGGTAATGTTAAGTGGTGGTGAGAATTTATTACCCCTGCTGTCATCCATTGAGGGTGATGTGGTTCTATTGTTTGCGTTAGACAGAGTTATTATTTTGTCTAGGCGTCCCGTAGGGTAAATACACAGGGTACCTCTTTCACCTTTTGTGAGGCATCGTTATCTATTACTGAAACTACTTAAAGGATTAGTTTACTTTACGCATCACCGCACAATCTCATATTAGACTGTGTGGTAAGTTCAATGTTTGGCACTTCTAGTGAACTTATCTTGACAGGTTTACTCATCCTGTCGAGTTAAGTCTTTACTTAGCTAGTCATAACTTTTATTTTCACTACACACAAAGTTTCCAGAGCCGCACGCTCCTTCTCACTAAGTATGTAGTATGAATGTTGTTTTCATTCATGATAACTTGTTGATTGTAGATACAAGCTTGAGCCTCGCTCTTATCTCCAATCTGTATTACAATGAGTAGGCTGTCATCTCGCCTGGTGGGGTTCTCATGATTTGTGTATGTGTACTACAAGCTTATTGAGCCTCGCTCCTTTCTCCGATCTGTAGTGCACACATGGAGTTCTTACTTCTCCATTTGTAAAGAAAATTTTCTCTCTTTCCTTTACAATGGTATTAAAATAAAACGAACATTTCCTACCTCATTTGAAATCTTTTCACATTGGCTCACCCATTGTGTGTTCATTCTGCATTTATTCTAATACCATAAGTGGCGTAAAATGAGTTGACTCAAAGTTGGTTGAGAGCCAAAAAGTGGTAGAATTTATGAGCTGACAGGTTGAACTCTACAAGCGATGTTCCTCTCGTAATTACTGTTGTAACTAGAGAGTGCCTGTACAAATCCCATAAATCTGTCATCTTGACATGTTTATTGTTTTCCAGGCGTTGGGGTCTTTTCAGTCTCCAACGGCTAGAACTTTGGTTAAACTGTGAAAACCAGAAGGATTTTTCAAAGTAAAGATTTTCCGTTGGCTGATCAGGCCTCGAGAATATTTTTACTTGGGTATCCAACTAACCAAGTATGTTCTTACTATAGGCTTACTCACAGCTAACTTGGTAGCTATAACTCCTTGGGTAAGGGTTTTCAGCGTATAATCTGAGTATACATACATTTCAGGTCTCTTTCTCAGGCCGTGTGATACACACCACAGCTTGGGGTGAAGTAGACAAACCATGTCACGAATCAGAGAGGGGAATCTCACACTATTCCTCATACGGCGCTCTGTCGTGATGAAGATTTTCACTTCATAATGATTTTCAGCCTTGTAAAAATTCTCAATTTTTACTCAGCTCCGTAATTATTCAAAGACGGGGTATTTTTGCATTGGAAATACTACTCCATATATTTGTATGATAATCCTAACAAATATGGTAAAATAGGAACCTTACATGACAAGGTTTAACTCCACGAGTCAAGTGGCTTGTTTTCATAATTAATTTTCCATACTAAAATAATTTCCTGGTACTCAGCAATATTTCAAACCTTTCTTATCCCATCTATCTCTCTATGGGGGAAATATATTTTACGCTCAGGAAAATCTATCAAATATTATGAATTTCCGAATAGACATAAGGTTTTTCTATTACTGCGATGTTTAAGCAGACTGCTATTAATTCTTTTCGCATTAAAAGAATATAACTTAAACTTTTTTTAAGGATTTTGTATTGTCTCACACTCAAAAATGCCTATAAAGTCGTCTTAGCTTAACTACGAGGTTTTGACTCTAATAATATCAAAGCGCTATCGGCATTAAATATAGCATGCTTAATTTAAGCGTTTCACTTATTTATAATTTTACTCCTAAAATTAAGAACGAGTTAGACGTTTTTAGGAATGGAGACTCGCAGTCTCGAATAATTGGAGAGCTCTATCCCTACAATTATTCTGTTTAAGGGCGCTACACAGCATAACTCTAGCATGCACCTTTTTACTCAAATTTAAAAGTTTAAAATTATTTTACTCCTATAATTTTAAAACTTTTTGAAGGGGCTCTTTACTCAAAATATAGTTTAATACTCGAAGGTAATTGTAGTAACTCTGTTTAGTACAATTTGAATTGGGCTCTTAAAGATTTTTGAAATTTTCCAAAATTTTGGAAAATTTTGAAAAAGTTGGTTGGAAAATTCTGTAATTTGGAGGGATGGTGGACAATAATATTGTTCGTCATCCTGTAGAGTTTGAATGGAATCGGATCACTTTTTGTGTACATGGGGTAATGTGAAACAATATTTTTACTCCATGTTGACTGTAATTAAAAAATTTTGGCGTGACCCGTGGACGACAAAGTGAAAACAGAATTTTAACCTTCTCTTTTCTAGTATTTAATAATACCATGTTGAAAACTATGTTTGATTATAATTTATCAGGGTTTTTAAATGATTAAAGTGTTTTGAGTTTTTGGAAAATTTGGGCATGAGCTGGGGGCGACAAAGTGAAAACAGAAAGTTACCTTATAATTTTATGAGTTTCTGGGCTCACCATGTTGAATAGACCTTTATACTATTTTTATAGAAGTTTCAATGTGTTCTGGAATTTTGAAAAAAAATTGACAGGGATTGGGGGCGACAAAGTGAAAACAGAAATTTTACCGTCGCTTTATAAAATTTTGAAGTACCATGTTGAATCTTCTATTACTTTGAGTTTGTAAAAAATTCAAAGTGTCTAGAATTTTGGAAAAATTTGGACAGGATTTGGGGGCGACAAAGTGAAAACAGAAATGTTACCTTCACTTTATAAAATTTGGAATTACCATGTTGAATCCAAATCTCATTGTACAATTAACAAAGTATAATGTGTTTATAATTTTTGAAAAATTTGGGCAGGGTTTGGGGGCGACAAGGTGAAAACAGAAATTTTACCTTCACTTTCAGCTTAAACCCTTTATTAAAAATAAAGTTACTAAAAATAAATTGTTAAATTGCCCTCTGAAAAAAATTTTCTACGTTTAAGAAGCGTTAGTACTAGTGTAGTGGAATGTATTCAAGTAAGGCACCAATGGTTCGTAATAGGGGTTTATAAAAATTTTGAATTTTTATCAATTAAAAATAAAATACATTTCTTATTTTTAATTCTCATTTACTCTCTCATTTATAGTGTTCCCGGGCGGAAACACCATGTTGAATTGACTACCTCGCCTCAAGAAATAATCAACCAGACGGATCTAAAGTGGAAACAAGATTATGAAAATGGGGAAATAAAAGAAAGTGTGTAGTGGATTTTGGGAAACATGAGCACGGGCAAGGTTGAGGCATCCGTCGAATCCGTAACCAGGAACACAAATGAGTGATTTGTAAATGAGAGTTATTCTAAGAATGATATAAATAAAATGGATGAAAGGAATTATTGTAAATGATTCTGTTCATATCCTTTTAACACGACATTACTTTATTGAATTCCATTACTTAAACCTTCATATTTATTCTAGGTTCCAATCTGAATGTAAAACTGTCTCTACCTTTGTGAGGGAGGTAGGATTCCCTTCTTAATCTAGACAAATGTACTCTGATAAACTACAGAAAATATAGTGTAAATTGTAGGTATGAAAACTGTTTATTAATGTCCGCAGACAATATTATTCTGGATGTTCTAGAATAGCATACTGCAAATATTCCATATATTAAAATGTTAAAACAAGCACTTTAACCTAACTGACTCTTACTGCTAGTTCGTGGTTTAGTTACATGCAATGGTCATCCATAGTGGAGACCTTCCCCAAATCACCTAACATATATTGAATTGAATTGTGAGGAGGAAGACCTCAAACCTATGGGTTTAACTACAGTGAAAACAAAAGTAAAAGATAGAATGCACATTAATTTACAGGCACAACATAATAACTTTACATAGACATACCGGGCAGTCACACAGCCAAGTCGCGTGAGGTTTGGAAAAGGGGAACTGAAGAGGCAGTGATGAGCAGGGGTGACGAATGTATCTTCATGTAAGTAATAGGCCGCACACTTGCGAGTGGTGGAAGAGAGTCTTATTTTGGAAGAGAGTGAACTTCACGAAGGGGAACACATGCGGTGGTCGGGCTTGTATCTCTCCTTCCTTTTCATGTTGAAAGTAAAAGTGTCTTTTTGTAGATGTAAAGTTTGTATGGACTCTTAGCACATGATGGGGCAACTTGAGTCTCGTAGTGTAATATATTCAGAGTCTTTATTTTGCACTTATCTCGAAATTATGAGATTGGAACTTTGTAGAAAATAACACTTGGAGTGAGGGCTGTAGAGAAGATAGTATTGAGTTGAAGGGTGAGAGGTTGAACTCCGTATCGGCGAGCTCTGCTCTTCGTGTTGGAAGATGTTTATATAGGGCTTCAAGTTCTCCTCCTCTTGGAGATCTCACCTTCTTAATTTAGCTACCTTTAGTACAGGTTTTAGGTTTGTGGGGAGCTTGAGAGATCCCTGTTGACTTTTTAGTGGTGGGCTGAGATGAGCGTCGGTTGAAAGGGCTTTCATAGGTGCTCTTGAAGGAGGAAGTCAGGCCCACTCTTGGTACACCTGCACTTGGATGCTCTCGTATGATTGTTTGTCATGACGTAAGGTTTTAGCCTTAACAATATCTACAGCTACACATGTTCATCCAGTTTAATAAGCTTAAAGCTTAAGCGGAAATGCACAACTCATGGTAGCTTCCAGATGAGCGTTTATTATAACAGAAATTCCCTCACGTGCTGTAATGGTCCGTAGATTACATGATATGTGACTTCATTGCTAATAGTACCAGCAGTCTTGCAATTAACTAAGTGATGTTGATGTAATAATAGGATTAGGATGGGTTGTAAAAGCAGCGAATACAATCTCCATTGCAACATCATTTTTATAAGGATTATTATGGATTTGTTGAGTAAGTCCAAATCACATGATGGAATCCTAATCAGTGTCATTGACACATCAGTGATTAGAAATCAATTGTTGATAGTAGCAATAAATATACAATTTTAATAATACAAAAGATAAGTAGATACTACTAGTGAAACTTGTTATTTGAGTAGCTATCAAAAGATATTCTGTTGGTGTACACATTGTCAGCACATAAAAGTTCCTTAGATGTAGAGCAAACTGTAAGGTGAGCTATAGGGTTTAATTTTAATGTAATGAAGTAACTATGCTTTTGTACTAAAATACAACAATCGGTCCTACAAATTTCTAGTTTCTTCTAGATCCGTAGAACAAAACAACTCCGAATGTTTTTTGAACAATCCGTATTGTGTTATTTTCCAAAATTAACTATCTGATAAGATATATCCTTCGTTTTTGTAATTAAATTTTCCAGTTTTATTTAGCGCAAATCTCATCTTCCGAGAGAATTTCAGAGTTGCACGTCTTCGGAATAAAATGTATTTGAAGGCAAGAATTTATTATAGTTATACATATGTAATGGGGTAGATTTTTTATAATTTCTGACACTCTTTGATAAAATCAACTGGAATAACATCCTGAGTTATTTTCAAAAATTGTTTTAAATAGCAGTCTTTCCCACATTGAGGGACTTTAATTTGCTCCAGCTCTTGATTCTTCCCGTCTCTGAAGTAGATCTACCAATATTGTAACACAATAAAATGTGTAAATGCAAATTATGGGTGTAATTTGTAGGTGAATTGTAAGGTTTGTATGATTGTCTCACGAGCATAATTTCCCATCTCACTCACCTTCAAAAACATTTGATTTGACCTACGCTCCAATGCATGTAGCTCATAAATGATTGCTGATCCCGTTGGAGGAGTCTCTGGAGGGACAAAACCCAAAATCATGAGTTGTCCAAATAATGTCCGGTCATGTGCACTAAAGGCAACGAGTTTCTTGGGCTTTTCAGTCTGGAAATTATCCAGGATGGACTTGAGCAGCGGCCCACTATATAATTTCTGCTTCTCGACTGAGTTTAATAAATAAACTTGACATTTCCCATTGACATCAAAAATGATAGGGAACCGGCTCAGTTTCTCACCCGCCTCTGACAATGGTAAATTATTGCTGATCTATTAAATTACCTTTGATTGAATTAAACCGTGGGAGAATGAATTCAAGTTGTACAAAAGAAGAGGAAAGATGCTCACGTTATATTTAATTTGCTCCGCAATCACATCAATAGCATCAACTTTGGCAACTGCACTGGTGGTAGGATCGAGTAGAACATTATTTCCTGTTACTTTCGTAAATTCATTTACCATTTCAGGATTTTCTCGAACGATGCCCTCCGTACACTCAGCAGCTGATGCAAGAAACAATTGTTCTGTGTATCTTGGACAAGGTTCAGTCGATTGTAAATACTAAACAGTTAATTAATTAGCCAATTATTGAACCTTAGAATTTAGTTTAAAATTGGTTAAAATTATTATTATTAGATAAATGTTCTCTATAAGTCAACATACTCTGTCAATTCGTTTTGGTATGGACTGAATAGGTATAGGCTCATACAGCAGCCCTTCATTATTCCAACTGGATTTCTCATTAAGGTTTTGAAATAAACCGTAAGCAAATGCAGATGCGCTTTCTAATGTCCGGTCCAAGTCGGAGCTGATTAAGCTGACTGAGTTGCGGTCCACGGCGGAATCTAAAAATGTTCCATAACGTTTTCGAAAGAAGCGGCCAAGCTCCAACATTTGCTTTTTTCCTTCCTGAAAAAAAAAATAGATAATTTGAGCTTGCAAAATTTTTTATGATAGTCATTTTTTTAAATGTTTTCAAAGATTTTGAACCCTGTAAAGGAAATCTTCGCAAAGCAATATTAACCAGCGTGCGCTCACTGTAGCATCGTAAAAGTAAACTATGTATAACTATTAAATGTGAAAACGTTTACATTCATACATTTGTAAGTTGGGATTCGCCACTTGATTCATAGCTGACTTTTGGGGTGCGATCTCCGTGCCTGAAAACCTGACAAAAAAAATAGCACTAAAATCTTTGGGTTTCGTGGAACATTGATTATTTATTGACTATAATAAATATAATAAGGAATAGTTTTGCTCAAACCCATTACAATTTGAACTGACTTCAATGAACTCTCACGCCCTGTCACAGAAAACACGCACAGTTGGCTGATTAGATAAAAAATTAAAGTCTTTGATGTTAAACTAGTTTTCATTTTTACAGTGAGAAGTGAGAAAAATCCAAAAGCTTTGTACGGTTTGGAGTCTGGGAACAGTCTAGACCTACTCAACATTTACTCTTTACTTTACTGCCGAAAATGTGACGTAAGATTTTGAAGAGCTTCAATTACAAGTACATACGCTGATATTGTGGAAGATCATGTTATTGGAAATTCGTGCACATATGTGATCGCAGATGCGTATCTTGAAATATTTATGCACTAATAAAGAACATGTGGACATAACTTACTAGGCATATCTACGCTACTACCTTTATCAATCCATTTTTTATCAAACTAGCAGATAAAAGAACGAGTTCGCGTTTTGCAACAGAAGACAATGCTGTGTTGATGCTATGATGATAACAATATAGTGATATGTTTTATTTCTGGTAAACTGTAGTACAGTTATCCGTATTTTACATTTTTACTAAAACAGTTAACAACCGTAATAATAATAAATTGTAGAACAGTACAATTTCATACATTTTTAAACACGAATGGGTGCGTTTTTTGTACTGGTCGACATTATTATTACTTATGGGCACTCTGTCTCATGAATAGGATTCCCAGATATTAAGAAACTAAAATCATGATATTTTACTCGGTCAAAAAATAAAATATTTTTTAAGGAAGAAATTCAAGAATCTGCAAGGCTGCTAGTACGATTTCGTTCAAGTCTGAAATACAAATTATATTTGGTCCACTATGCATTATTTCACTTCCGTATTAATTTAAAATGTATGTAAGTAATAATTATATCTATTTACCATAATATACCCCATATCTTTGGCTTAAGTGGTTAACTTTATTAAACACGCTAAATTATATATGTATGTATATACGGAAGCTTTCGACATTAACAGACTGTCATCGTCAGGCACTAACAAGCAAATGATAGATAATTTGCACAATTGAAAAAAATATTTTGTTTTATTTTCCTTGTTGTGCCATAAATATATCTATTCAAGTCCGAATATCATGACCAATTTAAGGAGGCTCAAATTCGCAGTCTTGTTGAAATCAGGGCACCTACGTGGACATTTGGCAGGTCTTATCCTGATGCATGATAATCCTGTCAAATAAAACTTCACAAGAAACCTCGTCTGCTTACTTCTATTTGTAATCTCACTGAATGCTTTATCACTATTAGATGACATAATACCAAAAACTTAAAAACGTTTTAGCTCTGGACTTTTACCACCCAGCTATGTAACGTTACAGATTCATATAATGCTAGTGAATTATTGTTAGGTATGTATATAGAAATTACATAAATTAGTTAAGTCTCACAGAAATAATTAATTAAGTTGTGAAATACACAACCTTAGGTTAAGTCAGTTCAAAGTTACTCCAACACTTATTGTAAAGGTGCAATGTAAGCACTTCCCATCGGCTAAAGCCGACGAGTGTCAACGTCCCGTTACATCCGTTATGATGTAACGTCTAGACTTAAGATTGTAAAAATAGGCTCAAGTAGCCACTTGTTAAGTTTAAGATTCTTCCAGACTCTTCAGTGAATAACTGAGAGTCATTCCAGTAACACCTACTTTTAGTTGGTAATCTTCATTTCCTTTTCCTTTTGATTTGAATTATAAATAAAGGTAATTAGTCTTCGGATTAATGTAAAATCACACTCAATCGTTTATTCATTATCATTCCTTCCATCAGCACGATTCCCAATTATTTACAATTTCTTGACAATTACATAAGTAAATAATCCCGGAGTTAGGATTTCATGGTATGACCATAACCTACTCTTTCATGGTGGCCTTTGTAAAACGTTGCCAAAATATTTTTTCCCTGGCAATGCTCCCGAATTACTCTCAATTATCACTCCCCTTGGGAAACAATCGATTTACTTTAAGAATTGATTTCATTACCAGGCAAGTTTGAATAATGTGTCATATTTCGTGAGAATTTTTGAGATTTACAGTTTTGGCCACGCAGAGGTTACATTCCTGCATTTTTGACGTTGCAACACGCACAGCTCATTCGGGACTACCCCTAGAGGAGTCAACCGTTATTGACTGTGACCGGTCGAAGAACCCCTCGTAAGTTTTATTGATAAACGGGGTTATTATTTCTTGTCCACGGAAGGCAGACGGATTTTCCTGCACTTCACCGACCGATGCCCTGAGGATTTGGGTATACTCAACGGACAGCCACGGAGCTCGTGCCGTTCCCACCTCATCCAGGAGGAATTTTATATAGTAAATACAAAGTGTTAAGTTTCATATCCATGAACCACCGTCACGGTACGTACATACTTACGTTATAATTTATGTCCGATAAAAAGAAGCCCTCAGCATCCAAACCAGACCCTAAACCTTCTACAAGTAGAGTCACTCGTAAAAATTCTGACCCTGATTTAAAAGACGCCTCAGAATTAGCAAAAGTCTTGCAACAAGCAAAAGCAAAAGCGAAAGCTACCACTAGCACTAGTAAAAAGCCCAAGCCTCAGCCGTTAACACCTCCAATCTTACCTACACCGCCCGTTCCTCCAGTAGTTCCGCCCGCACAAGCTTCACCTCCACGAACTCCGAGTCCACAATATTCTACCCCTCCAGGTACACCTCCACCGATTTCTTTGCCCCCACCACCACCACCACCATTACCAGTTCTTTCGCTCGTTACTCCTCCCACACGCATTGTTCCGTCTTTAAAACGGCAAATTTCCAAGGCCCGCAAACGCCAAAATTTTTATCGAATAAACCCTCATAAACGTCCTCGCACAGTCAAATTTTTCAATATGGCTGCTGCAGCTGCAGCCAACCCTGTCAATGTTACAATCAACACTGCTCCCATTCATTCTATAGTTGATTTTCAAAAGATTAAACAATTCCTTCCCGCAACTCATGATGTTCATGATTTTATTATTGACGTTCAACGTGTCGTGGCCCAGTACCAATGGGATTGGCCCACTCTCCAAGGACACACTCCCAATTTATTAGCTCGTGACCCCTTTCAATGGCTGCAAACCCAACTCGCCATTGCTCCACCCACTATTATTAGTATTGATACATTCTTCACGGCTCTCCGTGAACGCTATGCCAAGCCTCGCCAGGTTTATCTCAATCAGTTAATTTCCCGCAAGCAAAAAGACAATGAAACGAGTGCAAAATTTTTGTATGATATTGATAGTATTTGCACTCGCTATGACCCAACCATGAGTCAACCTGACCGTGTTGCTTGGGGAAAGGAAGGCCTCCTTCCCAAGTACAAATCTGCAGCGGCAGGTTTCCCATTTACGAGTATAGCTGCTCTCGTCCGTTTTTGCGAACAACGAGAATTTGCAGACACAACTGCTGGCCCTTCTGATATGGCTGCAAAAGTTAAGTCTTTGGAAGAAACAATCCAAAAACTTACCTTGTCTGATGCGCCAAATGCCCAAGCTAATTTTGCTTTTGTCCCTGGCCGCGGACGAGGTCGTGGCAATGGCCGCGGCAATTCTCATAATAATAATCACCGCGGTAATCAAGGTAACATTCATCAACCCGTTCCCCACCAGCCCCGAGGCAACAATAATAATAATAATAATAACAATAATAACAGAGGACAAAATCCAAATCCCCACAAAGGCATGCAATGTTATAATTGTAATAAGTTCGGTCACATCAGTCGTGACTGCCGTTCGGGAAACCAACAGAGGGGGCCCAACCAGCGTGGTCAGGGTCCCCGCCCGAACTTTCGGAACAACAATTTCCGCGGAAACAACAATGGCTTCCGCAACAATCAGAACAACGGCAACAATCGCCGGAACGACCAAAATGCCCACAGATTGGAAATTTCATTCAATCCCAATCCGCCCCAAACCAATCAAACTCCCCAGAATCACTTTGCGAATCTTCAATATCCCTCCATAACTTACCCACAATAAACCTGTCACCTGCTTCATCAATGTGCCCATATATTATGTGTTATTTTGATGATGTCTCCATTGATGCATTAATTGATACAGGAGCTTCTCATAATTTAATACAAAAGAATCACATCCCCTCCAGTGCAGTCATCACTCCTTGCCCACAAAGATTTGTTATCACAGCAGATAAAGCTCGCATTCCTACGTCCCATATAGCCTCCTTAACGTTCCAACTTGATAACTACTTTTACACAACAGAGGCCCATGTCCTTGAAACGCTCACTCCTCCACTCATTCTAGGCTGCAAGTTTATTACACAGTTTGACTTTCATATACATCTGAACTCAAACTCCCTATACAACTCTCACGTATGTCATTACTTTCGTAAGCATGCATACTCAGCCACTTGCTCATCTGAGTGCGGCTGTTCCTCTCCCGTCAAAACATTATTTACTATCCAACTTCCCCCTCGACACCAAATGTATGTACCTACTACTCCACTCCACACGTCTCACACGACATTTTTCAACCCTCATCCACTCATAGAAAAACAATACAAAGTAATTTTTCCTCCCGTCATCAACCCAGCGAAAAATGTTTTGCTAGCCACAAACATTTCCACATCTACCCAGATTATTCCCGCTGATACTCTTTTAGGTCATGCTCAACGCTATGATTTTACCCAAAGCTTAAACACAGCTCCGGTAATTCCTCAAAATCCAACCCCTTTTACTCCTGAACAGATTCAATCCTTAAATATTAATCCCAAATTAAGGCCGGCTGAACGCGCCTCGATCATTAGTCTCCTTAATAAATATTCATATTTATTTGCATGGACACTTATGGATCTTCAAGTTTGTACCCTGCCCCCCATGCGAATTAAATTAAATTCTGACACTCCAGTTCAAGCTAAACCCTATCGCTTGAGCACCACGGAGCGTGAGATTTTAAAGCAAGAATTAGATAAATTAATTCAAGCCGGTATAATTGTTCCCTGTGAAAACTCCAATTATTCCACCCCTGTATTTTTAGTCCGCCAAAAATTAGGTAAATGGCGACTCGTCTGTGATTTTCAAAAACTGAATAAAATCACAATAGACGGAATATTCCCTCTCCCAAGGATTGATGACTTGCTTTTTCAGTTACGAAATGCTGCGTATTTTTCCCCTTTAGATTTATTTAGCGGTTATTACCAAGCCCTCATCCACCCGGATGATCAGCATTTAACTGCTATTGTCACTGAATTCGGACTATACATGTACTTACGTGTATGTTTTGGTCTGAAAAATGCCCCCGCCTACTTTCAAAGACTCGCTACTCGTACTCTCGGTACTTTAAGATACACACGCTGTATCTTATATTGATGACATTATACCCTATAGTAAAGACTTTCCCTCTCACCTGGTTGCAATAGAACTTGTGTTTCAGCGACTCGCTAGAGTTAATTTTCGCATGAATCCCAAAAAGTGTTTCTTTGGTATGCAAGAACATGTAGTATTTGGATTCTTTTTGTCACAAAAAGGTCTATCCACTGAATCAGCAAAAGTAGCTGCAATCATGCAACAGCCCAAACCTAATAATTTCCAACGATTATTGAAGAAACATTCTCTTTATCATTGGAGCCCATACTGTGATAAGGCATTTTTGACTCTCAGAAATGCGCTATGCACAGCTCCGGTCCTTAGACACTATGATCCCACACTTCCATGTATTTTATATACGGATGCAAGTAATTTAGCCATAGCTGGCATTTTACATCAACAATTTGAGGATGGCGAACACCCAATTTATTTTATTTCCAGAGCTTTGACTCCAGCTGAGAAAAATTGGGGTGTTACAGAAAAAGAATGTTTAGCTGTAGTATTTGCTACACGAAAGCTTCGAGAATTTTTATATCTCAAACCTTTTATAATTGTTACTGACCATCATGCTTTATGTTATTTGAAATGCCAACGTAATCCCACCGCCCGACTTACTCGTATGGCTGTAATTTTAGAACAATTTCGCTATGTAATTAGGTATAAGAAAGGTACCCTCCATAGGAACGTAGATGGTGTCTCTCGATGCCCCTACGCTCTTTCCACTACAAAAGACACGGACGATGATCTTACCATTCCAGGCCTTTCAGCCCAATCTACGACATCCAGCCCCACTCCACTCCCAGCAATACCTCTCATTAATCCTGCTGATTTAAAGCATGCTCAAGCTATTGATCATACTTTAAATAAATTATTGCAGAAAAAGCGCTCCAAATTAATTCCCAATGATGACGGTATTTATTTTATTCAATTCAATCCCCGCAACCCTAAACTTTTAGTCATCCCTAAAGCTATGATTCCCATCGTGTTACAAAATGCTCACAATCATCCCCTTGGTGGTCATTTAAATTTTCAAAGGACTTTGGCACGTCTCCGTCCATTTTATTGGTGGAGATCAATTACCTCAGACACATTTAAGCACTGTACTCATTGCCCAGAGTGCCAAAGTCGCCAGCACCTTACCAAATTACGTATGGACAGTCTGAAAAACATTCCCATAAAAATTCCAGCAAGCACATATGCTATGGATTTATTAGGCCCCTTTCGTGAAACTCCGAGAGGCAATAAATATGTACTCGTCCTCACCGACTTATTTACCAAATGGGTACATACTTCCCTCCTTCCCACCAGAGAAGCTGCTCATATAGCCATGCATTTGGAATCTTTTATTTTAACATTTCCAGGCATGTCTATATTAATTTCTGACGGAGCTGCGGAGTTCAAATCTGCAACTCTACAAGAATTATTAAAACGGTTTAATATTACCCATAATGTAAGTATGCCCTTTCACCCCCGTTCCCACGGAATTGTCGAAAGATTAAATCAAACTCTCGCAATTATGCTCAGTAAATTTGTCTCGGACAATCAGTTAGATTGGGACATATTTGTTCCGTATGTAATTACTGCTTATAATACTTCCGAGCATTCAGTTACAAAAATTTCCCCTTTTCAAGCATTTTTCGGTAGAGCTCCTCCAGCCCCTCTACTCAACTCCATTCCCAATACACTTTTACAAATGACTCAGCTCAGCGCTTCTCAGGTCAAAATTATGCATCAAAGAATATCCCAGTTAATTAAAAAGGCTCAATTACAAGCCAAAGAACGATTTGATGCTATGTATCAACCTTTAGAGTTTAAAGTTGGTTCCCACGTTCGATTTTATCTCCCTCAGCGAAAAATTGGTTTGTCTGACAAACTTCTTTGTCGTTGGGTTGGACCCTATACCATTACTTATATTGATAAGAATAATAATGCTGACTTAGTTTTAACCTTTCCCTCTACTAAGCTTAGACCTAGTATTAAGTGTCACCTCTCCCAACTCAAGCTCATAAAAATTGATTTGGGGGATGGTATTATTCATCCCGAGTATGTATATACTACGGAAGACCAGCACGAATTTGACGCTTGGTTGACACAATTTCCCTCCAACACCCCAACCTCCGATTCCTCTCTCCCATCTCCCATCCGTAAACCGTCTACACGTCCTTCACGCAAGATGCAACTACAACCGTCCACTTCTTCTGAAGACAGTCCAGTTAAGCGTTTAACTTCTCCTCCTCCAAACTTCTCGCCACAAACTTCTGGTTATCACTCCACAAAGTTAAAATCAATTCTCAAATCGCCCCAACCAGTTGATACGAATCATCCACTTCGACGTTCCGTACGTTTACGAAATAAAACAAAGAAAGTTACATTTTCCCATGTCTGACCACAATGACCAGCAACAATCCCCAGTCCCCGCCTGTGTACCCTTATGTGCCAGGCATTGTCCAGTACCCGACAACTCTGGGTATCAATCCTGCTATCCGCCTCTCCGACAACCCATGGACGGAACTGATCAAAGTTTATCTCCCCGGCACCCCGGACACACTCATCTGTTGCCCGGTATCAATCTGCACAGTTCAGATATTTCCATATCAATTTGCCGACGCGTCTGGGAACGAACTACATTGTTACGACTCCTCAATTCCTATTCTCAAGAGAACCTTCCGCCATGTTGCTGTCGGAATTGTATTACCAGACCAAATTCCCTCTCTTCTGGACCAGTTGAGCGCAACATACTTCCAAGCCACAGTGAAACAATCTCAGATGTGGAACGAATTTCTCCTTCAACTACGAGACGCCCCACCGAATTACGTCTCAGCGACGCCCGTTATTTCCATCGATCCGCAGATTCGGTTCGAACAAATATCTCGGGCATGGTTGGAATCAGCCAACACTTGTGCAATCCAAACCCGTCGATCCAATTGGGTCAAGAAACACGGGCCACGTCAAGGCCCAACTCTGACATTGCCTCAACAACTTTTGACAACTGCTCCACCGGACCCCATTCAAAACCCTCTCGCCCAGCCGCCTCAACAAGGCCCTGTACATATACCTTCACTTCCGAAAGTGACTACACCGGAAGTGATGACGACAGTTTGCCAAACTCGCCCTCTCCCAACTCTGACGCCCGGCCCCCCCGCCGACGACTCATATGATGACTGGTACGACGTATGTCAAGCCGCCGCAGCAATGGACTCCGACGACTGGGACGGTGATCGACCTCAGACCCCAACCGATAATGGAAACCATACAACTCACTCCTCTCCATCAACCTCACCGAATCTACCCGGAACTCGTTCTCAACGAACAAGGGGAATTTGTGGAAGCCCCGTCAACTTTTCAACCTTAATAATTATGATTTTTCTTTTTATCTTCGCCTGTGAAAGTGCTCCACTAGGTATTTGGGGAAGCCTCCCCAACCTATCCAAAATCACTGGTGCCGGAACCAAACTCAACATGGCCCGGACCAATTCAATGCATAAGATGGTACCTCTACAACGGTCAGTCAGTATCCAATCATTACCTTCCATGGCTCAAAACGGTAACAAAAATTTTGATCTTCCCATGCAGGCTGCCCCTGCCAAGAAAAATAATGCAGTCAAAGTTATGGCTGCTGGAGCTGCTCTTATGGTAGCCCCACCAATTATTAGTAAAATCTTAGATTTCATTCCCTCTCGCTCCAACACCTTCCCGGAAATTCCTAAACCTGACCAGGAAAGCCTTCCTTCTCCTCAGCCCACTCCCTCCCCACTCGAAAAACGACTTTTGATAAATTCACCAATTACGATTGACGATTATAACGATGATACTTTAAAACCATTCAAAGATGTTAATAAGTATGATGCTAACATAACACAAATGTTAGAAGAATGGAAATCTATTCATAATTCTTTTCTCTCTTTACAGAATAAGAAGGATGAGCCCGGCCAGACAGTTACTCTCACTACTACCCTCTCTCCGCCTGTCCATGCTAAACAAACAGCACCGGAGCCCATTCTTCCCGTTCTTCCGGTTCCAAAGATGGAAATTGGCGTTGGCGAGGGAGATTCCCAAGTTCTTCTCCGTATTTTTACCTTGTCAAGTACTGCCCTTTCAACCATTATTGGTTTTGGTTTAATTATATATGGTTTATATTGTTATTACCGGTATCGTCAGCGAAACCGTCAGAACTCCCGAATCTCTCATGCTCTACCCAGCGCCTACTTCATCAATAATCCCCGCCCACACAACAATGACCCGTACCCACCCATCGTAGCCCTCAACAATTTATCCAACCAGCTGTCTGCCCGGACTCCAGCATAGTTTTAATCTCACTTTGATTTTCTAACGATAAGATGTACTAATACAATATTGATTTTACACCTGTTATCACCTTCGCCTTAAATGATTACAGTTTGTGTACTAGCTTGTAAAGAAAAACACAAAAATAATTTTTTTTTTGACCTATCTCTTCTTTATTCTACCTATCTTTTGTTCAATCATACATACCAATTGTACTAACACAATATGAATTTTAGATACAAATTATTAAATTTTGGGGACAAAATTTTCCCCGACCGACCGGGATGTTAGGTATGTATATAGAAATTACATAAATTAGTTAAGTCTCACAGAAATAATTAATTAAGTTGTAAAATACACAACCTTAGGTTAAGTCAGTTCAAAGTTACTCCAACACTTATTGTAAAGGTGCAATGTAAGCACTTCCCATCGGCTAAAGCCGACGAGTGTCAACGTCCCGTTACATCCGTTATGATGTAACGTCTAGACTTAAGATTGTAAAAATAGGCTCAAGTAGCCACTTGTTAAGTTTAAGATTCTTCCAGACTCTTCAGTGAATAACTGAGAGTCATTCCAGTAACACCTACTTTTAGTTGGTAATCTTCATTTCCTTTTCCTTTTGATTTGAATTATAAATAAAGGTAATTAGTCTTCGGATTAATGTAAAATCACACTCAATCGTTTATTCATTATCATTCCTTCCATCAGCACGATTCCCAATTATTTACAATTTCTTGACAATTACATAAGTAAATAATCCCGGAGTTAGGATTTCATGGTATGACCATAACCTACTCTTTCATTATATTGTCACAGCGGACACGTGAACACAATATGAGATGAGAAATGTGTACATGGCTATCAGTTCGTCCTTGTTCGGTAACATGGTAACAACCCCTTAAACTTCTTTAAAATTCAATTACTAATACAGTAGACTCAAATCTACATGTAACGCACTCCGTGTTGCCAGTGGTCGGATTTTTGTGGGAAGACGGGAAAATTCTGCCCAGGGAACAAACAATTTTCAACAACAAATTTCTGGCAGGGAAAAATTCATAAGCACGGGGCATTTATTTTTTTGATGAACAGCAAATTTGAAGTTGCTGGACAAAAGGTTTTGCTTTAAATTTAAAATTAAACACTGGTGAGTTATTGTTATAGTAAAATAGGAGTAGGATAAAGGACTCACCAAATTATATTTACATATTTAATTGTTTAAACATAACAAAAACAGGAATAACCTCAACGCGTCTATTTATACAAACATAGGTACATAATTTTGTTGTAACATTCCATCATTATATTTTGTGAAATTATTTGACGTAGGTACTATAGATAATGGAGGAAATTCAAGCAACAGAATAATTATGACTAATGTTCATTTCACAGTGAATATGCACGGATAATTATGTATCAAAACTGAACAATAAATTGACCATGACGCAAAAATTAATTGCACGGCAAATTAAAAATTTCCTAATCGTAAATTAGAAAACATTTCTATAATACTTATAGGGTAATAATTGTAATAAGGGCTAAGTAATTTAGGAGCTACTTAAAATTAATACTCTTTCCAAACCTATTGGACAAAACTCGAGAGGCTTAGCAGTTTATAAGCACAACATCCCGGCACTAAATTACATACGCATGTATATGAATATATGTAGTTCCGACCTTCAGAAAATAGTTTTCAAAACAGTGGGCGTTGCGGGACTCTATTTTGTACACATTGTATTTTTGCCTCTTTATTACACAATTCAAAACATTATTGTTCTGCTCTGTGTTACTTCATTGGGAAAGTTATCTGCCTTTCTTGCATTGACGAAGTATACTTTTACTTAAAGGCATTGTATTTTGAATAGATACACAAATTTTATAAAATCAAATAAAAATGTTTAGTAAGAAGGGGTTGGAGTATTTTGGAAGGTTTATAAACCTGGCACACCGCATCTTCTCTGTCCCATTCTTGTGGGTTCCTGATGATGGGAAACTTGTGAGTAGTTCCTTGGACCGAGCTCACTGGAAATGCTCGGTAGTTCTTATTATTGTGAAAGCTTGTCACCAGATTATTAACCTTGCCTTTAGTTTAAATACTATTGGAGAGAGAGGCAAAGGAGACCTCGTGATGGATATATTAATGGCTATACTATTCCTGGATAACGTCCTGTTTTTGCTTACTCAAGTATCAAATTTGAAAAATTTCCCCAATGAATTTACTCTTATTTTCAGATACTTCGCAAATAAAAGTAATAATTAACTTAATTTCAGCTTTTATACACTCTTAACCAGCTTTATAATACGCAAAGAACAAGAACTCATTAGAAGTTACATGCATACATATAGTAATGTGTACACAGTGGGTCATTTGAAACATAACAACTGGTTCGGCGTTTGCACTCAACTTTTTGAATTCCTTTTATTATGAATTTAGTGTGCAGATCTTATTTGCACTAAATTATGCGACGCGATATTTTTAGCAGAATTTTGTATTTGATTTTAAACGACCACTGTACGTGCATATGCATGTCTTAAAAGAATAATTTTTGCACCTAAGATAGTAGTACTATTTATACATACTAGGGTTGGTCATATCGTTACCTTTCGAAATATCGTTAATATCGTTATCGTTCACAAAAATAATCCCGATAACGATGATAATAATTGAAATAATAATGAAATTAAGCAGTAAAAGTATTCAATAAGTATTTAATTTATTAAAAGTTACATAAGCAATATAAATAAGCCGAAATAATGCTTCAATTTCACTTATTTATTTTTCCAAATATCTGTTTAACCATTCCTTCTAGTGCTCGGACTAATCCAATTCTGAATTGGAAATTTTCGGTTCAGTTCAATTCAATTCACTAATTTTTCGATTTAATTCAACATGAAACTGAATCGATTGATTCAGTTCATAACATTGAATTAAATTGAATCATTTTTCTCGAATTAAAGTTCAAACGATTCATTCTGCCCCAAAAATTTCAGCAACAGATTTACCGTTTACAAGCTGTCCAGATCCTAAAAGTAACGATCTGTACCCTTAGTTTAACTTCCTTCTGTTGTGCGCTTGGAAAATACTGCTTTCGTGTCTAGAAAGCGTATTCTTTAAGTATACATGCGGAAACTGTTGTTTTCGATTCAGTTAAATTCAAAAATTTGAACTGAAATGAAATGAATTAATTTTTACTGAACTGAATTGAACGGTTTTGACCACTCCTTCCGGTTCAGATGACACTTTCTAGGGCATGAAATACGTCAGATGGTCACAGTATGCAATTTTTGACTATTCTACCTTCTTAGAACGATATTAAAGTAGCCCGATATATCGTGTGAAATATACGAGAATTATCGTAGCATATCGTTCCTCCAAATTGGACGATATTAACGATAATATCGTATCGTTATATCGGTATGACCAACCCTAATACATACTTTTATCTGTGCATGCCTGAATCTAACCATGTGCTTCTATGTCATACAGAACTTTTCTCGCCACAGTTGATAACGTTCTGTTCCAAGCTGAACGGATTTCTCGAGACATATTTGGGGCTACTGCCGATTGTCTGCATTACCAACTCACTTGGATCTGGAGCTTTAGTTCTGAAGAAGCAGGATAATCCGCGTTATTTTTATTCCCTCTTACCCACATCTGCTCGCGGCATCTGGCCTTACCTGGGTTTTGCTGTTCTGGAAATTTATATCTTGACTATTGCTGTTATCAACTGGTTCCTTTCCCTATCCATTACAATCACGTACGTCTGTTTCATCAGATTGGCCTTGAAAGATCTACTCTTGATAACAGGAGGAGGACTTCATTGTTCCAAGACAACTAGAAAATATATATTAAGCTACGCAAACCTTAAAATTGTGAGTGCTAGCGCAAATGCTGTACTTTTCCCGATGTTTGCGAAGGTGGTTCTAGGAACCATGGCATGTCACGCATTAATGATTTACTGTACAGTCAAATTACATGACCAATTGCCTCTTATAACGTTTTTGATATTCTCTGGATGGGGTTTTAGCTTTTTTGTATTGGAACTAGTTTTATTCCTTATGATGGGGCAGATTTTTGAATTGTCACGACAAGTCAGTCAGCATTTTGGTGATAATTTGCCATTAGTGGAACGGCAACGAAGAAAATTTATCCCGATTGGTTTTAAAGCAGTTGGGCTTATGACACGAGGTGCACCTTTGGTTATCATCGTGATTGTGTGCAAAGTTACTAAATATTTGCTTATCGCCTTTTGAAAAATAACGGACACTCCCTCCCCTTTCGTGTTCCTTTGGAGGAACTAAATTTAGCGCTTATATGGAGGGGAGAGAGAAATTAATAAATTAACAAGGGGCAAGCAAAGGGTAATGTCCCTATTAGTAGTCCATTTTAATTATAGATTCTGACCCCCGTCAGTTAATCTGGGTTTTTGACCCCCGTCAAGTAATCTCGGAATTTGCCTTTTTCTGGCCTTCAACATTGTAGAAGGTATGGGGAAAAGGTTTCATGTAGTACATCTGCTTTAATTTATACAGAGATGTAATATTGTGGGGAGAGAGAGATATACTGGACAAGGTCCTGGCTGTAGGAAAAAAGTATATATGTAAAGTATATATATGTAAGTAAATATGGTGAAAGGGTCTGGAATTACACGGGACTGAATATAAAGGGCGGTAAGCCTCAGCAAAAGTAATGTGAAGAGAGAGGTGTGAAGGATACAGAGGACCGTTTCATGGAAAAGTCAAAAATAATGGAAAGGACGGAAAATAAGTTGTAAAATCCAAGTGCGATGCGCTTGGATTTATTGGATGCATAGAAATTATGGGCCTTCAGAGTTGCTGCTGTGTATATGTTTATTTTTAAGAAACAAACACAGCTGCATGACCTTATTCCTAAATGAAGATTTTAAGGGAATTATTGGGGTCAGTCAAGGCGAGCTCCTTCTCCTGTTAGCTTCTGTAAAATTGGATACATTTTGCCTATTTACATTGAGTTCCGAACGGAGGAAATCCAAATTAAAAATTTCTTGTCAAGATTATTGAAAGATAGATATCTATTCATAGAGAACTTTGCTTAATAATTGATCTGTGAAAACGTGTAGTGGTCCTGTATGTTTTTAAATGATGTGTCAGTCTGGAGAATAATTGGAGTTGTTGAAGCAATAGTATTATTAAAAACTAATTGGGAGAAACTAATTGCTGCATTGACAAAGAAGTACAGCAGTGTTGTCACGGGAACTAATTTAAAAATTGTTGGTAGTTAAAAAGTGGACTAATATTTCAAGTAAAATCGTAAGGACTTGTTGCTCTTGTGAAAAAAGTGAACTTGAAGTGAAAATTGAAGCCAGAATTCGGGGGTTAATAAAGTCGGGCTTTGGACAAAAATGTCAAAGGTAGTAAATAATTACAAAAATGAATATACAACAAATTACTTTCTTATCAATATGTCCGTCATCAATTTCGAGAACATGTAAACTTGCTTGAAATATTGACACATGCCTTTTATTGTAATGAGCATAAAACCTTATACAGTTATTTATTTATGCTTTTGAAAGTGTTAATTGTAAGCACCAAATATGTGCAAATTTTATAAATGATTTGATTAAGCACCAAATATGTGCTGAAGTTTAGTAATTTCAATATTAAGCACCAAAAATGTGCAAAATTTTATTAATTTCAATATTAAGCACCAAAAATGTGCACTTTTTCATTGGTGGTATTTTTAATTTGTTTGCACCAAAAATAGTCCAATTTTAATTAATTTATCTGCACCAAAATAGTGCACTTAATTGTTGCGTAAAAACTGATTACAATCTTGTTATGCACAAATCGTGCCAAATGTAGCAGGGCATCAGTGCTTCACCATTATCTAAAAAACTGCTTTTGTTTCCTTTGCTTTTGAATCTGTAGCTCCAAAATGTCATTTGTGATAGAAGGCTACTTATCGAAAAAATCGGAGTTATTGTGTGTGCATTTGAGAGTCCCAGGGATTTCAAAATTCGTTGAACTTTTTGGCGATGTTCTTTGTAGTTTATTCCAAAACGTGTATATATCTCGTGCAGTAAAGTAAATAATAATCCTGATTCCAAGCAGTTTATGAAAATAAACCAAAAGGTTGCTATCATGGCAACATGCATAACTTGCGTTTTTATGGACTGTCTGAATTTATTATATTTTGATACTTAAATGTTCTGTGCTTGATTGTTTTCCATGAGTGGCGTAGTGTACATTACAAAATAAGTGTATGTATGTGTGAGTAATTAGTGAATGAGTAGGGCTTAAACTAGTCCACATTACATTGGCCATTGTCTTGGTAAAATCCTCTGCAAGTGCCAAAATTATGGGGATAAATTCTCATTCCTCGCAATTTGCTGTTTTCTCTCCTTAAATATTATGACCTTGTACATAAGTAAGTGTTAAACTGTGCTCCCTTTAGGATTGCACTTATACAGCATACACTGCACTGCTTTTAGATGGCATATGCACATACAAGACATGTAGTTTAAGTACATTCAAAGACTAACTTTCAACTCCTAAAATGTTTTGACTCAGCATATGAAATTGTATTTAGAATAGATACTCATATAACCCGATTAAGGGTCTCACTAATATGCTTGAAGGCAGGAAGACTACATATTTTATTGAGGGTGGTCTGGGGAACTCACTAATTTGTGCGAGGGTCGGGAATGACAAATAGTAGTGAGGCCGTATATAAATGGCAAAGCTGGATTTCTAGATTCTATCACGAAGGAATCGAGATTTTTTTATGGATCACTTCCCGCCAGGGGCCAAATTTTTGTAAATCTCCATGGAAGATAATTCCCGAATTTCCCTTCTAAATCTTATGTCCCTGCAGGGGAGTCCTCAACCCTTTCAAAACACCACTGCTGAAAAGAAGTGTTTAGGCGTACATTAATTTGACTACTGACTATTTATATATTTGAGTTTGTATGTTACATTACTTCTTCAATAATTAACATTGTGGGGTACTTTGAGCAACGCCCGTAAAATTGTCATGTTTTACATTATATGCTTGTAACTTTTGAGCTAATCTACTATCGAAGTGATCTTACTTGACCAGCGTGTAGCCGGTAAGAAGTAGATGCTGTTTCTATGTAATTTCAGTAAGATTGACTTAACACCTCAAAAGTTATGCTAATCTGAAGTTATGGAAGGACCTTGAAATACTCATTTTCTCATCATTTGTTTATAACGTTTGAACCAATATGCTATCGTTGAAATTTCTCATCACCAGCGTGTAGCCGGTAATGAGTAGATGCTGATGTTATGTAAAATTGGCGAATTTGCCCGAATAACTTAAAAGTTGTGCTAAGTTGAAGTTATGCCATAACTTATTATGCTATTACATATGCTTATTACCTATTATGCTATAACTTTTGAACCAATATGCTATCGTTGCGATTTCTCATCACCAGCGTGTAGCCGGTAATGAGTAGATGCTGTTGTTATGCAAAATTGGGGAATTTGCACGAATAACTTAAAAGTTGTGCTAAGTTGAAGTTATGCCATAACTTATTATGCTATTACATATGCTTATTACCTATTATGCTATAACTTTTGAACCAATATGCTATCGTTGAAATTTCTCATCACCAGCGTGTAGCCGGTAATGAGTAGATGCTGATGTTATGTAAAATTGGTGAATTTGCTCGAATAACTTAAAAGTTGTGCTAAGTTGAAGTTATGCCATAACTTATTATGCTATTACATATGCTTATTACCTGTTATGCTATAACTTTTGAACCAAAATGCTATCGTTGAGATTTCGAATTGCCAGCGTGTAGCCGGTTATGAGTAGATGCTGATGTTATGTAAATTTGCCCGAATAACTTAACAGTTGTGCTAAGTTGAAGTTATGCCATAACTTATTATTGCATTACATATGCTTATTACCTGCTATGCTATAACTTTTGAACCAATATGCTATCCTTGAGATTTCTCATCACCAGCGTGTAGCCGGTAAGGAGTAGATGCTGTTGTTATGTAAAATTGCTGGATTTGCCCGAATAACTTAAAAGTTATGCTAATGTGAAGTTATGGAAGGACCGTGAAATAGCCATTTTCTCATCATAATTGTAACTTTAATAATTGGTAACAGATGAAACTTTTCAAGCCTTAAAATGAACGAACCAAAGGTATCAAAATCAGATTTAATAGAAACCAGTCCTGATATCAAGAAATTCTAGCAAAATATCTGGACTTATAGCAACTTCCTGGATTCTCTCGAGTCAAAAATTCATACGTAGACGTGGTTCAGTTAAATCTTCAAAAAATATTACTATATATCAGTAGTAATTTTGAAAATTTGCTTACAAATAAACTGGAAATAAAGCATAGTAGGAATAGTTCCATATTTTAGCAAGCCTACCATTGCCGATGATCTGCAAAAAATAGGGGTTTAGTCTTTAATGCAACTTGCTTTGGAGTTTTTTTAAAATAAAAAGAACAGCAAAAAGAATGGACTCCTCACAACTTCAAGTAGTAGTTGCAACTTACAATTTCAATTACAACTTCAAGTCAATTTCAATTTAATAAAAACATTAAATTGTAAATTGAGGTCAACTTTAATTTGAAACAAAATATTAGTTGAACATTCAAGTTCAACTTCAATTCAACTTACCAATAAAGCTTTTTATTTGAGAAGCATATTCAATTCAACTTCAAGTTGCTGAAATACAAATAATTGACAGTTGAAGTTGATCAATTGTCAATTTCTGAACGAATTAAACATGCGCGTTGGGAAAAGTTTTGGAGTAAATTTGGGGAGTCCACTGGTTGTTTTTATGAACTAAAGATACAGGGCCACGCTGCTGGCAACGCAAATCTCCTGAAATCTAATTCAAGCACAATGTATATTGCGTCAAAATTATTCTTTCATGTAATCAACGTTATTCGTTATGAGTGAGGAATGGGAGGAAATGTTTCATTTAATTGTTAGTGCAGACTCAGAAGATGGTCCAAGCAGTCATCTAAAAACAAAAACGAAATCCTTGGAAAAACAAGAATATGTATTCAGTGACTGTGCCTATTTGTTATTGAATTTTTGAAGTATAAATCATTTGCAGTGTCTAAAACGCTTCTTGGGGAAACTTAGTTTTACCCATTATACTTTTTATTTTGATATTATGAAGTTTTATTTAATAGCACGTTAAATTGCTCAACTCAATTTAAATCAACTACAAGTCAATTTCAATTCAACTTCAATTTGTACAATTTTTACAACTTGAAATTGCCAACTTCAAATAGTGAAGCTATAAGTTGGTTTCAGGTAATTGACTTCCAATTAAAAAATTGATTTGCAATTTTTCAAATACAACTGTGAGGCCAAAACTGAGTTGAAAATTCAATTTCAAGTACAATTCCAAGGTCAAATAACGTGATAACTCGAGTTGTGAGGAGCCCTAACTCAGGACGGCTTCCTGATGTTCCTCATATGTAACACTTCAAAATGATAGGCAAATGATTCTAACTTTTTATTTTGTCCTCGTCCTCTGGATCTCGCATCAGAATCATTGCTGGTCTCTTCCAACTAGTCATTTTATGGTAATAGAACCTAATCTCCAAGCAATCCATTAGCAGTATGCGCAAAGCGTCCGATCCCGAAGAACAAAATTGCAATCTCGCTAATTGTTTTGAAGATTATCTAATTAAAGTAAAAATCTTATCTAACTGTATCACTGGTCATTTTTAAAGCAATTTTATAGTCACCTCTCTCAAATAACTACAGAATGAGTGCCTATTGTAGAAGTTACCAAGAAACAAGCACCGCTCAAGTCCCCATAAATGGCATCATATTTTAATTGCCATATATAAGTTTGAAATTATATTTGTATTTTTATTGGTAAGGGGTTATACGAACCCAGGATACATAAACGTACTGCTCCAATGTATATGGCAGATAATTGATATGTCCGAAGGATATTGACACACAAGTAACAAGAGAAAAAAAACTTCAAATACGGTTTTACTTAGCGATCTTGTTGTAGTTAATTAGTGCTGTTAGTTACAAATGATGCGGATCTCACAGTATAACGAGTGTTATTTTCGAGGTTCTCACTAGTTTTTTATTAGGATGTTGTTCACAGGCTCCTAGGTTTCCCTGAAACGTGCCATTGAAATTTGCAGAGTCAAAAATATTTTTCCTGGGAAGATGCTTCCCGTCTTCCCATAAAAATCCGACCCCTGCTTCACTTGACCCCGCAGTAAACTTTAATAATTGGTAACAAGAAACTTGTCAACCTATAGAATGAACGCACCAAAGGTATCAAAATCAAATTTAAAAGGAACCAGTCTTGATATCAAGAAATTCTAGCAAAATATCTGGACTTATAGCAACTTCATGGATTCTCTCGAGTCAAAGATTCATATGTAGACGTGGTTCAGTTAAATCTTCAAAAAATATTACTATATACCAGTAGTAATTTTGTGAATTTGCTTACAAATAAACTGGAAATAAAGCATAGCAGGAATATTTCCATATTTTAGCAGGCCCACCATTTCCGATGATCTGCAAAAAATAGGGGTTTAGTCTTTAATGCAACTTGCTTTGGAGTTTTTTTAAAATAAAAAGAACAGCAAAAAGAATGGACTCCTCACAACTTCAAGTAGTAGTTGCAACTTACAATTTCAATTACAACTTCAAGTCAATTTCAATTTAATAAAAACATTAAATTGTAAATTGAGGTCAACTTTAATTTGAAACAAAATATTAGTTGAACATTCAAGTTCAACTTCAATTCAACTTACCAATAAAGCTTTTTATTTGAGAAGCATATTCAATTCAACTTCAAGTTGCTGAAATACAAATAATTGACAGTTGAAGTTGATCAATTGTCAATTTCTGAACGAATTAAACATGCGCGTTGGGAAAAGTTTTGGAGTAAATTTGGGGAGTCCACTGGTTGTTTTTATGAACTAAAGATACAGGGCCACGCTGCTGGCAACGCAAATCTCCTGAAATCTAATTCAAGCACAATGTATATTGCGTCAAAATTATTCTTTCATGTAATCAACGTTATTCGTTATGAGTGAGGAATGGGAGGAAATGTTTCATTTAATTGTTAGTGCAGACTCAGAAGATGGTCCAAGCAGTCATCTAAAAACAAAAACGAAATCCTTGGAAAAACAAGAATATGTATTCAGTGACTGTGCCTATTTGTTATTGAATTTTTGAAGTATAAATCATTTGCAGTGTCTAAAACGCTTCTTGGGGAAACTTAGTTTTACCCATTATACTTTTTATTTTGATATTATGAAGTTTTATTTAATAGCACGTTAAATTGCTCAACTCAATTTAAATCAACTACAAGTCAATTTCAATTCAACTTCAATTTGTACAATTTTTACAACTTGAAATTGCCAACTTCAAATAGTGAAGCTATAAGTTGGTTTCAGGTAATTGACTTCCAATTAAAAAATTGATTTGCAATTTTTCAAATACAACTGTGAGGCCAAAACTGAGTTGAAAATTCAATTTCAAGTACAATTCCAAGGTCAAATAACGTGATAACTCGAGTTGTGAGGAGCCCTAACTCAGGACGGCTTCCTGATGTTCCTCATATGTAACACTTCAAAATGATAGGCAAATGATTCTAACTTTTTATTTTGTCCTCGTCCTCTGGATCTCGCATCAGAATCATTGCTGGTCTCTTCCAACTAGTCATTTTATGGTAATAGAACCTAATCTCCAAGCAATCCATTAGCAGTATGCGCAAAGCGTCCGATCCCGAAGAACAAAATTGCAATCTCGCTAATTGTTTTGAAGATTATCTAATTAAAGTAAAAATCTTATCTAACTGTATCACTGGTCATTTTTAAAGCAATTTTATAGTCACCTCTCTCAAATAACTACAGAATGAGTGCCTATTGTAGAAGTTACCAAGAAACAAGCACCGCTCAAGTCCCCATAAATGGCATCATATTTTAATTGCCATATATAAGTTTGAAATTATATTTGTATTTTTATTGGTAAGGGGTTATACGAACCCAGGATACATAAACGTACTGCTCCAATGTATATGGCAGATAATTGATATGTCCGAAGGATATTGACACACAAGTAACAAGAGAAAAAAAACTTCAAATACGGTTTTACTTAGCGATCTTGTTGTAGTTAATTAGTGCTGTTAGTTACAAATGATGCGGATCTCACAGTATAACGAGTGTTATTTTCGAGGTTCTCACTAGTTTTTTATTAGGATGTTGTTCACAGGCTCCTAGGTTTCCCTGAAACGTGCCATTGAAATTTGCAGAGTCAAAAATATTTTTCCTGGGAAGATGCTTCCCGTCTTCCCATAAAAATCCGACCCCTGCTTCACTTGACCCCGCAGTAAACTTTAATAATTGGTAACAAGAAACTTGTCAACCTATAGAATGAACGCACCAAAGGTATCAAAATCAAATTTAAAAGGAACCAGTCTTGATATCAAGAAATTCTAGCAAAATATCTGGACTTATAGCAACTTCATGGATTCTCTCGAGTCAAAGATTCATATGTAGACGTGGTTCAGTTAAATCTTCAAAAAATATTACTATATACCAGTAGTAATTTTGTGAATTTGCTTACAAATAAACTGGAAATAAAGCATAGCAGGAATATTTCCATATTTTAGCAGGCCCACCATTTCCGATGATCTGCAAAAAATAGGGGTTTAGTCTTTAATGCAACTTGCTTTGGAGTTTTTTTAAAATAAAAAGAACAGCAAAAAGAATGGACTCCTCACAACTTCAAGTAGTAGTTGCAACTTACAATTTCAATTACAACTTCAAGTCAATTTCAATTTATTAAAAACATTAAATTGTAAATTGAAGTCAACTTCAATTTGAAACAAAATATTAGTTGAACATTCAAGTTCAACTTCAATTCAACTTACCAATAAAGCTTTTTATTTGAGAAGCATATTCAATTCAACTTCAAGTTGCTGAAATACAAATAATTGACAGTTGAAGTTGATCAATTGTCAATTTCTGAACGAATTAAACATGCGCGTTGGGAAAAGTTTTGGAGTAAATTTGGGGAGTCCACTGGTTGTTTTTATGAACTAAAGATACAGGGCCACGCTGCTGGCAACGCAAATCTCCTGAAATCTAATTCAAGCACAATGTATATTGCGTCAAAATTATTCTTTCATGTAATCAACGTTATTCGTTATGAGTGAGGAATGGGAGGAAATGTTTCATTTAATTGTTAGTGCAGACTCAGAAGATGGTCCAAGCAGTCATCTAAAAACAAAAACGAAATCCTTGGAAAAACAAGAATATGTATTCAGTGACTGTGCCTATTTGTTATTGAATTTTTGAAGTATAAATCATTTGCAGTGTCTAAAACGCTTCTTGGGGAAACTTAGTTTTACCCATTATACTTTTTATTTTGATATTATGAAGTTTTATTTAATAGCACGTTAAATTGCTCAACTCAATTTAAATCAACTACAAGTCAATTTCAATTCAACTTCAATTTGTACAATTTTTACAACTTGAAATTGCCAACTTCAAATAGTGAAGCTATAAGTTGGTTTCAGGTAATTGACTTCCAATTAAAAAATTGATTTGTAATTTTTCAAATACAACTGTGAGGCCAAAACTGAGTTGAAAATTCAATTTCAAGTACAATTCCAAGGTCAAATAACGTGATAACTCGAGTTGTGAGGAGCCCTAACTCAGGACGGCTTCCTGATGTTCCTCATATGTAACACTTCAAAATGATAGGCAAATGATTCTAACTTTTTATTTTGTCCTCGTCCTCTGGATCTCGCATCAGAATCATTGCTGGTCTCTTCCAACTAGTCATTTTATGGTAATAGAACCTAATCTCCAAGCAATCCATTAGCAGTATGCGCAAAGCGTCCGATCCCGAAGAACAAAATTGCAATCTCGCTAATTGTTTTGAAGATTATCTAATTAAAGTAAAAATCTTATCTAACTGTATCACTGGTCATTTTTAAAGCAATTTTATAGTCACCTCTCTCAAATAACTACAGAATGAGTGCCTATTGTAGAAGTTACCAAGAAACAAGCACCGCTCAAGTCCCCATAAATGGCATCATATTTTAATTGCCATATATAAGTTTGAAATTATATTTGTATTTTTATTGGTAAGGGGTTATACGAACCCAGGATACATAAACGTACTGCTCCAATGTATATGGCAGATAATTGATATGTCCGAAGGATATTGACACACAAGTAACAAGAGAAAAAAAACTTCAAATACGGTTTTACTTAGCGATCTTGTTGTAGTTAATTAGTGCTGTTAGTTACAAATGATGCGGATCTCACAGTATAACGAGTGTTATTTTCGAGGTTCTCACTAGTTTTTTATTAGGATGTTGTTCACAGGCTCCTAGGTTTCCCTGAAACGTGCCATTGAAATTTGCAGAGTCAAAAATATTTTTCCTGGGAAGATGCTTCCCGTCTTCCCATAAAAATCCGACCCCTGCTTCACTTGACCCCGCAGTAAACTTTAATAATTGGTAACAAGAAACTTGTCAACCTATAGAATGAACGCACCAAAGGTATCAAAATCAAATTTAAAAGGAACCAGTCTTGATATCAAGAAATTCTAGCAAAATATCTGGACTTATAGCAACTTCATGGATTCTCTCGAGTCAAAGATTCATATGTAGACGTGGTTCAGTTAAATCTTCAAAAAATATTACTATATACCAGTAGTAATTTTGTGAATTTGCTTACAAATAAACTGGAAATAAAGCATAGCAGGAATATTTCCATATTTTAGCAGGCCCACCATTTCCGATGATCTGCAAAAAATAGGGGTTTAGTCTTTAATGCAACTTGCTTTGGAGTTTTTTTAAAATAAAAAGAACAGCAAAAAGAATGGACTCCTCACAACTTCAAGTAGTAGTTGCAACTTACAATTTCAATTACAACTTCAAGTCAATTTCAATTTAATAAAAACATTAAATTGTAAATTGAAGTCAACTTCAATTTGAAACAAAATATTAGTTGAACATTCAAGTTCAACTTCAATTCAACTTACCAATAAAGCTTTTTATTTGAGAAGCATATTCAATTCAACTTCAAGTTGCTGAAATACAAATAATTGACAGTTGAAGTTGATCAATTGTCAATTTCTGAACGAATTAAACATGCGCGTTGGGAAAAGTTTTGGAGTAAATTTGGGGAGTCCACTGGTTGTTTTTATGAACTAAAGATACAGGGCCACGCTGCTGGCAACGCAAATCTCCTGAAATCTAATTCAAGCACAATGTATATTGCGTCAAAATTATTCTTTCATGTAATCAACGTTATTCGTTATGAGTGAGGAATGGGAGGAAATGTTTCATTTAATTGTTAGTGCAGACTCAGAAGATGGTCCAAGCAGTCATCTAAAAACAAAAACGAAATCCTTGGAAAAACAAGAATATGTATTCAGTGACTGTGCCTATTTGTTATTGAATTTTTGAAGTATAAATCATTTGCAGTGTCTAAAACGCTTCTTGGGGAAACTTAGTTTTACCCATTATACTTTTTATTTTGATATTATGAAGTTTTATTTAATAGCACGTTAAATTGCTCAACTCAATTTAAATCAACTACAAGTCAATTTCAATTCAACTTCAATTTGTACAATTTTTACAACTTGAAATTGCCAACTTCAAATAGTGAAGCTATAAGTTGGTTTCAGGTAATTGACTTCCAATTAAAAAATTGATTTGTAATTTTTCAAATACAACTGTGAGGCCAAAACTGAGTTGAAAATTCAATTTCAAGTACAATTCCAAGGTCAAATAACGTGATAACTCGAGTTGTGAGGAGCCCTAACTCAGGACGGCTTCCTGATGTTCCTCATATGTAACACTTCAAAATGATAGGCAAATGATTCTAACTTTTTATTTTGTCCTCGTCCTCTGGATCTCGCATCAGAATCATTGCTGGTCTCTTCCAACTAGTCATTTTATGGTAATAGAACCTAATCTCCAAGCAATCCATTAGCAGTATGCGCAAAGCGTCCGATCCCGAAGAACAAAATTGCAATCTCGCTAATTGTTTTGAAGATTATCTAATTAAAGTAAAAATCTTATCTAACTGTATCACTGGTCATTTTTAAAGCAATTTTATAGTCACCTCTCTCAAATAACTACAGAATGAGTGCCTATTGTAGAAGTTACCAAGAAACAAGCACCGCTCAAGTCCCCATAAATGGCATCATATTTTAATTGCCATATATAAGTTTGAAATTATATTTGTATTTTTATTGGTAAGGGGTTATACGAACCCAGGATACATAAACGTACTGCTCCAATGTATATGGCAGATAATTGATATGTCCGAAGGATATTGACACACAAGTAACAAGAGAAAAAAAACTTCAAATACGGTTTTACTTAGCGATCTTGTTGTAGTTAATTAGTGCTGTTAGTTACAAATGATGCGGATCTCACAGTATAACGAGTGTTATTTTCGAGGTTCTCACTAGTTTTTTATTAGGATGTTGTTCACAGGCTCCTAGGTTTCCCTGAAACGTGCCATTGAAATTTGCAGAGTCAAAAATATTTTTCCTGGGAAGATGCTTCCCGTCTTCCCATAAAAATCCGACCCCTGCTTCACTTGACCCCGCAGTAAACTTTAATAATTGGTAACAAGAAACTTGTCAACCTATAGAATGAACGCACCAAAGGTATCAAAATCAAATTTAAAAGGAACCAGTCTTGATATCAAGAAATTCTAGCAAAATATCTGGACTTATAGCAACTTCATGGATTCTCTCGAGTCAAAGATTCATATGTAGACGTGGTTCAGTTAAATCTTCAAAAAATATTACTATATACCAGTAGTAATTTTGTGAATTTGCTTACAAATAAACTGGAAATAAAGCATAGCAGGAATATTTCCATATTTTAGCAGGCCCACCATTTCCGATGATCTGCAAAAAATAGGGGTTTAGTCTTTAATGCAACTTGCTTTGGAGTTTTTTTAAAATAAAAAGAACAGCAAAAAGAATGGACTCCTCACAACTTCAAGTAGTAGTTGCAACTTACAATTTCAATTACAACTTCAAGTCAATTTCAATTTAATAAAAACATTAAATTGTAAATTGAAGTCAACTTCAATTTGAAACAAAATATTAGTTGAACATTCAAGTTCAACTTCAATTCAACTTACCAATAAAGCTTTTTATTTGAGAAGCATATTCAATTCAACTTCAAGTTGCTGAAATACAAATAATTGACAGTTGAAGTTGATCAATTGTCAATTTCTGAACGAATTAAACATGCGCGTTGGGAAAAGTTTTGGAGTAAATTTGGGGAGTCCACTGGTTGTTTTTATGAACTAAAGATACAGGGCCACGCTGCTGGCAACGCAAATCTCCTGAAATCTAATTCAAGCACAATGTATATTGCGTCAAAATTATTCTTTCATGTAATCAACGTTATTCGTTATGAGTGAGGAATGGGAGGAAATGTTTCATTTAATTGTTAGTGCAGACTCAGAAGATGGTCCAAGCAGTCATCTAAAAACAAAAACGAAATCCTTGGAAAAACAAGAATATGTATTCAGTGACTGTGCCTATTTGTTATTGAATTTTTGAAGTATAAATCATTTGCAGTGTCTAAAACGCTTCTTGGGGAAACTTAGTTTTACCCATTATACTTTTTATTTTGATATTATGAAGTTTTATTTAATAGCACGTTAAATTGCTCAACTCAATTTAAATCAACTACAAGTCAATTTCAATTCAACTTCAATTTGTACAATTTTTACAACTTGAAATTGCCAACTTCAAATAGTGAAGCTATAAGTTGGTTTCAGGTAATTGACTTCCAATTAAAAAATTGATTTGTAATTTTTCAAATACAACTGTGAGGCCAAAACTGAGTTGAAAATTCAATTTCAAGTACAATTCCAAGGTCAAATAACGTGATAACTCGAGTTGTGAGGAGCCCTAACTCAGGACGGCTTCCTGATGTTCCTCATATGTAACACTTCAAAATGATAGGCAAATGATTCTAACTTTTTATTTTGTCCTCGTCCTCTGGATCTCGCATCAGAATCATTGCTGGTCTCTTCCAACTAGTCATTTTATGGTAATAGAACCTAATCTCCAAGCAATCCATTAGCAGTATGCGCAAAGCGTCCGATCCCGAAGAACAAAATTGCAATCTCGCTAATTGTTTTGAAGATTATCTAATTAAAGTAAAAATCTTATCTAACTGTATCACTGGTCATTTTTAAAGCAATTTTATAGTCACCTCTCTCAAATAACTACAGAATGAGTGCCTATTGTAGAAGTTACCAAGAAACAAGCACCGCTCAAGTCCCCATAAATGGCATCATATTTTAATTGCCATATATAAGTTTGAAATTATATTTGTATTTTTATTGGTAAGGGGTTATACGAACCCAGGATACATAAACGTACTGCTCCAATGTATATGGCAGATAATTGATATGTCCGAAGGATATTGACACACAAGTAACAAGAGAAAAAAAACTTCAAATACGGTTTTACTTAGCGATCTTGTTGTAGTTAATTAGTGCTGTTAGTTACAAATGATGCGGATCTCACAGTATAACGAGTGTTATTTTCGAGGTTCTCACTAGTTTTTTATTAGGATGTTGTTCACAGGCTCCTAGGTTTCCCTGAAACGTGCCATTGAAATTTGCAGAGTCAAAAATATTTTTCCTGGGAAGATGCTTCCCGTCTTCCCATAAAAATCCGACCCCTGCTTCACTTGACCCCGCAGTAAACTTTAATAATTGGTAACAAGAAACTTGTCAACCTATAGAATGAACGCACCAAAGGTATCAAAATCAAATTTAAAAGGAACCAGTCTTGATATCAAGAAATTCTAGCAAAATATCTGGACTTATAGCAACTTCATGGATTCTCTCGAGTCAAAGATTCATATGTAGACGTGGTTCAGTTAAATCTTCAAAAAATATTACTATATACCAGTAGTAATTTTGTGAATTTGCTTACAAATAAACTGGAAATAAAGCATAGCAGGAATATTTCCATATTTTAGCAGGCCCACCATTTCCGATGATCTGCAAAAAATAGGGGTTTAGTCTTTAATGCAACTTGCTTTGGAGTTTTTTTAAAATAAAAAGAACAGCAAAAAGAATGGACTCCTCACAACTTCAAGTAGTAGTTGCAACTTACAATTTCAATTACAACTTCAAGTCAATTTCAATTTATTAAAAACATTAAATTGTAAATTGAAGTCAACTTCAATTTGAAACAAAATATTAGTTGAACATTCAAGTTCAACTTCAATTCAACTTACCAATAAAGCTTTTTATTTGAGAAGCATATTCAATTCAACTTCAAGTTGCTGAAATACAAATAATTGACAGTTGAAGTTGATCAATTGTCAATTTCTGAACGAATTAAACATGCGCGTTGGGAAAAGTTTTGGAGTAAATTTGGGGAGTCCACTGGTTGTTTTTATGAACTAAAGATACAGGGCCACGCTGCTGGCAACGCAAATCTCCTGAAATCTAATTCAAGCACAATGTATATTGCGTCAAAATTATTCTTTCATGTAATCAACGTTATTCGTTATGAGTGAGGAATGGGAGGAAATGTTTCATTTAATTGTTAGTGCAGACTCAGAAGATGGTCCAAGCAGTCATCTAAAAACAAAAACGAAATCCTTGGAAAAACAAGAATATGTATTCAGTGACTGTGCCTATTTGTTATTGAATTTTTGAAGTATAAATCATTTGCAGTGTCTAAAACGCTTCTTGGGGAAACTTAGTTTTACCCATTATACTTTTTATTTTGATATTATGAAGTTTTATTTAATAGCACGTTAAATTGCTCAACTCAATTTAAATCAACTACAAGTCAATTTCAATTCAACTTCAATTTGTACAATTTTTACAACTTGAAATTGCCAACTTCAAATAGTGAAGCTATAAGTTGGTTTCAGGTAATTGACTTCCAATTAAAAAATTGATTTGTAATTTTTCAAATACAACTGTGAGGCCAAAACTGAGTTGAAAATTCAATTTCAAGTACAATTCCAAGGTCAAATAACGTGATAACTCGAGTTGTGAGGAGCCCTAACTCAGGACGGCTTCCTGATGTTCCTCGTATGTAACACTTCAAAATGATAGGCAAATGATTCTAACTTTTTATTTTGTCCTCGTCCTCTGGATCTCGCATCAGAATCATTGCTGGTCTCTTCCAACTAGTCATTTTATGGTAATAGAACCTAATCTCCAAGCAATCCATTAGCAGTATGCGCAAAGCGTCCGATCCCGAAGAACAAAATTGCAATCTCGCTAATTGTTTTGAAGATTATCTAATTAAAGTAAAAATCTTATCTAACTGTATCACTGGTCATTTTTAAAGCAATTTTATAGTCACCTCTCTCAAATAACTACAGAATGAGTGCCTATTGTAGAAGTTACCAAGAAACAAGCACCGCTCAAGTCCCCATAAATGGCATCATATTTTAATTGCCATATATAAGTTTGAAATTATATTTGTATTTTTATTGGTAAGGGGTTATACGAACCCAGGATACATAAACGTACTGCTCCAATGTATATGGCAGATAATTGATATGTCCGAAGGATATTGACACACAAGTAACAAGAGAAAAAAAACTTCAAATACGGTTTTACTTAGCGATCTTGTTGTAGTTAATTAGTGCTGTTAGTTACAAATGATGCGGATCTCACAGTATAACGAGTGTTATTTTCGAGGTTCTCACTAGTTTTTTATTAGGATGTTGTTCACAGGCTCCTAGGTTTCCCTGAAACGTGCCATTGAAATTTGCAGAGTCAAAAATATTTTTCCTGGGAAGATGCTTCCCGTCTTCCCATAAAAATCCGACCCCTGCTTCACTTGACCCCGCAGTAAACTTTAATAATTGGTAACAAGAAACTTGTCAACCTATAGAATGAACGCACCAAAGGTATCAAAATCAAATTTAAAAGGAACCAGTCTTGATATCAAGAAATTCTAGCAAAATATCTGGACTTATAGCAACTTCATGGATTCTCTCGAGTCAAAGATTCATATGTAGACGTGGTTCAGTTAAATCTTCAAAAAATATTACTATATACCAGTAGTAATTTTGTGAATTTGCTTACAAATAAACTGGAAATAAAGCATAGCAGGAATATTTCCATATTTTAGCAGGCCCACCATTTCCGATGATCTGCAAAAAATAGGGGTTTAGTCTTTAATGCAACTTGCTTTGGAGTTTTTTTAAAATAAAAAGAACAGCAAAAAGAATGGACTCCTCACAACTTCAAGTAGTAGTTGCAACTTACAATTTCAATTACAACTTCAAGTCAATTTCAATTTATTAAAAACATTAAATTGTAAATTGAAGTCAACTTCAATTTGAAACAAAATATTAGTTGAACATTCAAGTTCAACTTCAATTCAACTTACCAATAAAGCTTTTTATTTGAGAAGCATATTCAATTCAACTTCAAGTTGCTGAAATACAAATAATTGACAGTTGAAGTTGATCAATTGTCAATTTCTGAACGAATTAAACATGCGCGTTGGGAAAAGTTTTGGAGTAAATTTGGGGAGTCCACTGGTTGTTTTTATGAACTAAAGATACAGGGCCACGCTGCTGGCAACGCAAATCTCCTGAAATCTAATTCAAGCACAATGTATATTGCGTCAAAATTATTCTTTCATGTAATCAACGTTATTCGTTATGAGTGAGGAATGGGAGGAAATGTTTCATTTAATTGTTAGTGCAGACTCAGAAGATGGTCCAAGCAGTCATCTAAAAACAAAAACGAAATCCTTGGAAAAACAAGAATATGTATTCAGTGACTGTGCCTATTTGTTATTGAATTTTTGAAGTATAAATCATTTGCAGTGTCTAAAACGCTTCTTGGGGAAACTTAGTTTTACCCATTATACTTTTTATTTTGATATTATGAAGTTTTATTTAATAGCACGTTAAATTGCTCAACTCAATTTAAATCAACTACAAGTCAATTTCAATTCAACTTCAATTTGTACAATTTTTACAACTTGAAATTGCCAACTTCAAATAGTGAAGCTATAAGTTGGTTTCAGGTAATTGACTTCCAATTAAAAAATTGATTTGTAATTTTTCAAATACAACTGTGAGGCCAAAACTGAGTTGAAAATTCAATTTCAAGTACAATTCCAAGGTCAAATAACGTGATAACTCGAGTTGTGAGGAGCCCTAACTCAGGACGGCTTCCTGATGTTCCTCATATGTAACACTTCAAAATGATAGGCAAATGATTCTAACTTTTTATTTTGTCCTCGTCCTCTGGATCTCGCATCAGAATCATTGCTGGTCTCTTCCAACTAGTCATTTTATGGTAATAGAACCTAATCTCCAAGCAATCCATTAGCAGTATGCGCAAAGCGTCCGATCCCGAAGAACAAAATTGCAATCTCGCTAATTGTTTTGAAGATTATCTAATTAAAGTAAAAATCTTATCTAACTGTATCACTGGTCATTTTTAAAGCAATTTTATAGTCACCTCTCTCAAATAACTACAGAATGAGTGCCTATTGTAGAAGTTACCAAGAAACAAGCACCGCTCAAGTCCCCATAAATGGCATCATATTTTAATTGCCATATATAAGTTTGAAATTATATTTGTATTTTTATTGGTAAGGGGTTATACGAACCCAGGATACATAAACGTACTGCTCCAATGTATATGGCAGATAATTGATATGTCCGAAGGATATTGACACACAAGTAACAAGAGAAAAAAAACTTCAAATACGGTTTTACTTAGCGATCTTGTTGTAGTTAATTAGTGCTGTTAGTTACAAATGATGCGGATCTCACAGTATAACGAGTGTTATTTTCGAGGTTCTCACTAGTTTTTTATTAGGATGTTGTTCACAGGCTCCTAGGTTTCCCTGAAACGTGCCATTGAAATTTGCAGAGTCAAAAATATTTTTCCTGGGAAGATGCTTCCCGTCTTCCCATAAAAATCCGACCCCTGCTTCACTTGACCCCGCAGTAAACTTTAATAATTGGTAACAAGAAACTTGTCAACCTATAGAATGAACGCACCAAAGGTATCAAAATCAAATTTAAAAGGAACCAGTCTTGATATCAAGAAATTCTAGCAAAATATCTGGACTTATAGCAACTTCATGGATTCTCTCGAGTCAAAGATTCATATGTAGACGTGGTTCAGTTAAATCTTCAAAAAATATTACTATATACCAGTAGTAATTTTGTGAATTTGCTTACAAATAAACTGGAAATAAAGCATAGCAGGAATATTTCCATATTTTAGCAGGCCCACCATTTCCGATGATCTGCAAAAAATAGGGGTTTAGTCTTTAATGCAACTTGCTTTGGAGTTTTTTTAAAATAAAAAGAACAGCAAAAAGAATGGACTCCTCACAACTTCAAGTAGTAGTTGCAACTTACAATTTCAATTACAACTTCAAGTCAATTTCAATTTATTAAAAACATTAAATTGTAAATTGAAGTCAACTTCAATTTGAAACAAAATATTAGTTGAACATTCAAGTTCAACTTCAATTCAACTTACCAATAAAGCTTTTTATTTGAGAAGCATATTCAATTCAACTTCAAGTTGCTGAAATACAAATAATTGACAGTTGAAGTTGATCAATTGTCAATTTCTGAACGAATTAAACATGCGCGTTGGGAAAAGTTTTGGAGTAAATTTGGGGAGTCCACTGGTTGTTTTTATGAACTAAAGATACAGGGCCACGCTGCTGGCAACGCAAATCTCCTGAAATCTAATTCAAGCACAATGTATATTGCGTCAAAATTATTCTTTCATGTAATCAACGTTATTCGTTATGAGTGAGGAATGGGAGGAAATGTTTCATTTAATTGTTAGTGCAGACTCAGAAGATGGTCCAAGCAGTCATCTAAAAACAAAAACGAAATCCTTGGAAAAACAAGAATATGTATTCAGTGACTGTGCCTATTTGTTATTGAATTTTTGAAGTATAAATCATTTGCAGTGTCTAAAACGCTTCTTGGGGAAACTTAGTTTTACCCATTATACTTTTTATTTTGATATTATGAAGTTTTATTTAATAGCACGTTAAATTGCTCAACTCAATTTAAATCAACTACAAGTCAATTTCAATTCAACTTCAATTTGTACAATTTTTACAACTTGAAATTGCCAACTTCAAATAGTGAAGCTATAAGTTGGTTTCAGGTAATTGACTTCCAATTAAAAAATTGATTTGTAATTTTTCAAATACAACTGTGAGGCCAAAACTGAGTTGAAAATTCAATTTCAAGTACAATTCCAAGGTCAAATAACGTGATAACTCGAGTTGTGAGGAGCCCTAACTCAGGACGGCTTCCTGATGTTCCTCATATGTAACACTTCAAAATGATAGGCAAATGATTCTAACTTTTTATTTTGTCCTCGTCCTCTGGATCTCGCATCAGAATCATTGCTGGTCTCTTCCAACTAGTCATTTTATGGTAATAGAACCTAATCTCCAAGCAATCCATTAGCAGTATGCGCAAAGCGTCCGATCCCGAAGAACAAAATTGCAATCTCGCTAATTGTTTTGAAGATTATCTAATTAAAGTAAAAATCTTATCTAACTGTATCACTGGTCATTTTTAAAGCAATTTTATAGTCACCTCTCTCAAATAACTACAGAATGAGTGCCTATTGTAGAAGTTACCAAGAAACAAGCACCGCTCAAGTCCCCATAAATGGCATCATATTTTAATTGCCATATATAAGTTTGAAATTATATTTGTATTTTTATTGGTAAGGGGTTATACGAACCCAGGATACATAAACGTACTGCTCCAATGTATATGGCAGATAATTGATATGTCCGAAGGATATTGACACACAAGTAACAAGAGAAAAAAAACTTCAAATACGGTTTTACTTAGCGATCTTGTTGTAGTTAATTAGTGCTGTTAGTTACAAATGATGCGGATCTCACAGTATAACGAGTGTTATTTTCGAGGTTCTCACTAGTTTTTTATTAGGATGTTGTTCACAGGCTCCTAGGTTTCCCTGAAACGTGCCATTGAAATTTGCAGAGTCAAAAATATTTTTCCTGGGAAGATGCTTCCCGTCTTCCCATAAAAATCCGACCCCTGCTTCACTTGACCCCGCAGTAAACTTTAATAATTGGTAACAAGAAACTTGTCAACCTATAGAATGAACGCACCAAAGGTATCAAAATCAAATTTAAAAGGAACCAGTCTTGATATCAAGAAATTCTAGCAAAATATCTGGACTTATAGCAACTTCATGGATTCTCTCGAGTCAAAGATTCATATGTAGACGTGGTTCAGTTAAATCTTCAAAAAATATTACTATATACCAGTAGTAATTTTGTGAATTTGCTTACAAATAAACTGGAAATAAAGCATAGCAGGAATATTTCCATATTTTAGCAGGCCCACCATTTCCGATGATCTGCAAAAAATAGGGGTTTAGTCTTTAATGCAACTTGCTTTGGAGTTTTTTTAAAATAAAAAGAACAGCAAAAAGAATGGACTCCTCACAACTTCAAGTAGTAGTTGCAACTTACAATTTCAATTACAACTTCAAGTCAATTTCAATTTATTAAAAACATTAAATTGTAAATTGAAGTCAACTTCAATTTGAAACAAAATATTAGTTGAACATTCAAGTTCAACTTCAATTCAACTTACCAATAAAGCTTTTTATTTGAGAAGCATATTCAATTCAACTTCAAGTTGCTGAAATACAAATAATTGACAGTTGAAGTTGATCAATTGTCAATTTCTGAACGAATTAAACATGCGCGTTGGGAAAAGTTTTGGAGTAAATTTGGGGAGTCCACTGGTTGTTTTTATGAACTAAAGATACAGGGCCACGCTGCTGGCAACGCAAATCTCCTGAAATCTAATTCAAGCACAATGTATATTGCGTCAAAATTATTCTTTCATGTAATCAACGTTATTCGTTATGAGTGAGGAATGGGAGGAAATGTTTCATTTAATTGTTAGTGCAGACTCAGAAGATGGTCCAAGCAGTCATCTAAAAACAAAAACGAAATCCTTGGAAAAACAAGAATATGTATTCAGTGACTGTGCCTATTTGTTATTGAATTTTTGAAGTATAAATCATTTGCAGTGTCTAAAACGCTTCTTGGGGAAACTTAGTTTTACCCATTATACTTTTTATTTTGATATTATGAAGTTTTATTTAATAGCACGTTAAATTGCTCAACTCAATTTAAATCAACTACAAGTCAATTTCAATTCAACTTCAATTTGTACAATTTTTACAACTTGAAATTGCCAACTTCAAATAGTGAAGCTATAAGTTGGTTTCAGGTAATTGACTTCCAATTAAAAAATTGATTTGTAATTTTTCAAATACAACTGTGAGGCCAAAACTGAGTTGAAAATTCAATTTCAAGTACAATTCCAAGGTCAAATAACGTGATAACTCGAGTTGTGAGGAGCCCTAACTCAGGACGGCTTCCTGATGTTCCTCATATGTAACACTTCAAAATGATAGGCAAATGATTCTAACTTTTTATTTTGTCCTCGTCCTCTGGATCTCGCATCAGAATCATTGCTGGTCTCTTCCAACTAGTCATTTTATGGTAATAGAACCTAATCTCCAAGCAATCCATTAGCAGTATGCGCAAAGCGTCCGATCCCGAAGAACAAAATTGCAATCTCGCTAATTGTTTTGAAGATTATCTAATTAAAGTAAAAATCTTATCTAACTGTATCACTGGTCATTTTTAAAGCAATTTTATAGTCACCTCTCTCAAATAACTACAGAATGAGTGCCTATTGTAGAAGTTACCAAGAAACAAGCACCGCTCAAGTCCCCATAAATGGCATCATATTTTAATTGCCATATATAAGTTTGAAATTATATTTGTATTTTTATTGGTAAGGGGTTATACGAACCCAGGATACATAAACGTACTGCTCCAATGTATATGGCAGATAATTGATATGTCCGAAGGATATTGACACACAAGTAACAAGAGAAAAAAAACTTCAAATACGGTTTTACTTAGCGATCTTGTTGTAGTTAATTAGTGCTGTTAGTTACAAATGATGCGGATCTCACAGTATAACGAGTGTTATTTTCGAGGTTCTCACTAGTTTTTTATTAGGATGTTGTTCACAGGCTCCTAGGTTTCCCTGAAACGTGCCATTGAAATTTGCAGAGTCAAAAATATTTTTCCTGGGAAGATGCTTCCCGTCTTCCCATAAAAATCCGACCCCTGCTTCACTTGACCCCGCAGTAAACTTTAATAATTGGTAACAAGAAACTTGTCAACCTATAGAATGAACGCACCAAAGGTATCAAAATCAAATTTAAAAGGAACCAGTCTTGATATCAAGAAATTCTAGCAAAATATCTGGACTTATAGCAACTTCATGGATTCTCTCGAGTCAAAGATTCATATGTAGACGTGGTTCAGTTAAATCTTCAAAAAATATTACTATATACCAGTAGTAATTTTGTGAATTTGCTTACAAATAAACTGGAAATAAAGCATAGCAGGAATATTTCCATATTTTAGCAGGCCCACCATTTCCGATGATCTGCAAAAAATAGGGGTTTAGTCTTTAATGCAACTTGCTTTGGAGTTTTTTTAAAATAAAAAGAACAGCAAAAAGAATGGACTCCTCACAACTTCAAGTAGTAGTTGCAACTTACAATTTCAATTACAACTTCAAGTCAATTTCAATTTATTAAAAACATTAAATTGTAAATTGAAGTCAACTTCAATTTGAAACAAAATATTAGTTGAACATTCAAGTTCAACTTCAATTCAACTTACCAATAAAGCTTTTTATTTGAGAAGCATATTCAATTCAACTTCAAGTTGCTGAAATACAAATAATTGACAGTTGAAGTTGATCAATTGTCAATTTCTGAACGAATTAAACATGCGCGTTGGGAAAAGTTTTGGAGTAAATTTGGGGAGTCCACTGGTTGTTTTTATGAACTAAAGATACAGGGCCACGCTGCTGGCAACGCAAATCTCCTGAAATCTAATTCAAGCACAATGTATATTGCGTCAAAATTATTCTTTCATGTAATCAACGTTATTCGTTATGAGTGAGGAATGGGAGGAAATGTTTCATTTAATTGTTAGTGCAGACTCAGAAGATGGTCCAAGCAGTCATCTAAAAACAAAAACGAAATCCTTGGAAAAACAAGAATATGTATTCAGTGACTGTGCCTATTTGTTATTGAATTTTTGAAGTATAAATCATTTGCAGTGTCTAAAACGCTTCTTGGGGAAACTTAGTTTTACCCATTATACTTTTTATTTTGATATTATGAAGTTTTATTTAATAGCACGTTAAATTGCTCAACTCAATTTAAATCAACTACAAGTCAATTTCAATTCAACTTCAATTTGTACAATTTTTACAACTTGAAATTGCCAACTTCAAATAGTGAAGCTATAAGTTGGTTTCAGGTAATTGACTTCCAATTAAAAAATTGATTTGTAATTTTTCAAATACAACTGTGAGGCCAAAACTGAGTTGAAAATTCAATTTCAAGTACAATTCCAAGGTCAAATAACGTGATAACTCGAGTTGTGAGGAGCCCTAACTCAGGACGGCTTCCTGATGTTCCTCATATGTAACACTTCAAAATGATAGGCAAATGATTCTAACTTTTTATTTTGTCCTCGTCCTCTGGATCTCGCATCAGAATCATTGCTGGTCTCTTCCAACTAGTCATTTTATGGTAATAGAACCTAATCTCCAAGCAATCCATTAGCAGTATGCGCAAAGCGTCCGATCCCGAAGAACAAAATTGCAATCTCGCTAATTGTTTTGAAGATTATCTAATTAAAGTAAAAATCTTATCTAACTGTATCACTGGTCATTTTTAAAGCAATTTTATAGTCACCTCTCTCAAATAACTACAGAATGAGTGCCTATTGTAGAAGTTACCAAGAAACAAGCACCGCTCAAGTCCCCATAAATGGCATCATATTTTAATTGCCATATATAAGTTTGAAATTATATTTGTATTTTTATTGGTAAGGGGTTATACGAACCCAGGATACATAAACGTACTGCTCCAATGTATATGGCAGATAATTGATATGTCCGAAGGATATTGACACACAAGTAACAAGAGAAAAAAAACTTCAAATACGGTTTTACTTAGCGATCTTGTTGTAGTTAATTAGTGCTGTTAGTTACAAATGATGCGGATCTCACAGTATAACGAGTGTTATTTTCGAGGTTCTCACTAGTTTTTTATTAGGATGTTGTTCACAGGCTCCTAGGTTTCCCTGAAACGTGCCATTGAAATTTGCAGAGTCAAAAATATTTTTCCTGGGAAGATGCTTCCCGTCTTCCCATAAAAATCCGACCCCTGCTTCACTTGACCCCGCAGTAAACTTTAATAATTGGTAACAAGAAACTTGTCAACCTATAGAATGAACGCACCAAAGGTATCAAAATCAAATTTAAAAGGAACCAGTCTTGATATCAAGAAATTCTAGCAAAATATCTGGACTTATAGCAACTTCATGGATTCTCTCGAGTCAAAGATTCATATGTAGACGTGGTTCAGTTAAATCTTCAAAAAATATTACTATATACCAGTAGTAATTTTGTGAATTTGCTTACAAATAAACTGGAAATAAAGCATAGCAGGAATATTTCCATATTTTAGCAGGCCCACCATTTCCGATGATCTGCAAAAAATAGGGGTTTAGTCTTTAATGCAACTTGCTTTGGAGTTTTTTTAAAATAAAAAGAACAGCAAAAAGAATGGACTCCTCACAACTTCAAGTAGTAGTTGCAACTTACAATTTCAATTACAACTTCAAGTCAATTTCAATTTATTAAAAACATTAAATTGTAAATTGAAGTCAACTTCAATTTGAAACAAAATATTAGTTGAACATTCAAGTTCAACTTCAATTCAACTTACCAATAAAGCTTTTTATTTGAGAAGCATATTCAATTCAACTTCAAGTTGCTGAAATACAAATAATTGACAGTTGAAGTTGATCAATTGTCAATTTCTGAACGAATTAAACATGCGCGTTGGGAAAAGTTTTGGAGTAAATTTGGGGAGTCCACTGGTTGTTTTTATGAACTAAAGATACAGGGCCACGCTGCTGGCAACGCAAATCTCCTGAAATCTAATTCAAGCACAATGTATATTGCGTCAAAATTATTCTTTCATGTAATCAACGTTATTCGTTATGAGTGAGGAATGGGAGGAAATGTTTCATTTAATTGTTAGTGCAGACTCAGAAGATGGTCCAAGCAGTCATCTAAAAACAAAAACGAAATCCTTGGAAAAACAAGAATATGTATTCAGTGACTGTGCCTATTTGTTATTGAATTTTTGAAGTATAAATCATTTGCAGTGTCTAAAACGCTTCTTGGGGAAACTTAGTTTTACCCATTATACTTTTTATTTTGATATTATGAAGTTTTATTTAATAGCACGTTAAATTGCTCAACTCAATTTAAATCAACTACAAGTCAATTTCAATTCAACTTCAATTTGTACAATTTTTACAACTTGAAATTGCCAACTTCAAATAGTGAAGCTATAAGTTGGTTTCAGGTAATTGACTTCCAATTAAAAAATTGATTTGTAATTTTTCAAATACAACTGTGAGGCCAAAACTGAGTTGAAAATTCAATTTCAAGTACAATTCCAAGGTCAAATAACGTGATAACTCGAGTTGTGAGGAGCCCTAACTCAGGACGGCTTCCTGATGTTCCTCATATGTAACACTTCAAAATGATAGGCAAATGATTCTAACTTTTTATTTTGTCCTCGTCCTCTGGATCTCGCATCAGAATCATTGCTGGTCTCTTCCAACTAGTCATTTTATGGTAATAGAACCTAATCTCCAAGCAATCCATTAGCAGTATGCGCAAAGCGTCCGATCCCGAAGAACAAAATTGCAATCTCGCTAATTGTTTTGAAGATTATCTAATTAAAGTAAAAATCTTATCTAACTGTATCACTGGTCATTTTTAAAGCAATTTTATAGTCACCTCTCTCAAATAACTACAGAATGAGTGCCTATTGTAGAAGTTACCAAGAAACAAGCACCGCTCAAGTCCCCATAAATGGCATCATATTTTAATTGCCATATATAAGTTTGAAATTATATTTGTATTTTTATTGGTAAGGGGTTATACGAACCCAGGATACATAAACGTACTGCTCCAATGTATATGGCAGATAATTGATATGTCCGAAGGATATTGACACACAAGTAACAAGAGAAAAAAAACTTCAAATACGGTTTTACTTAGCGATCTTGTTGTAGTTAATTAGTGCTGTTAGTTACAAATGATGCGGATCTCACAGTATAACGAGTGTTATTTTCGAGGTTCTCACTAGTTTTTTATTAGGATGTTGTTCACAGGCTCCTAGGTTTCCCTGAAACGTGCCATTGAAATTTGCAGAGTCAAAAATATTTTTCCTGGGAAGATGCTTCCCGTCTTCCCATAAAAATCCGACCCCTGCTTCACTTGACCCCGCAGTAAACTTTAATAATTGGTAACAAGAAACTTGTCAACCTATAGAATGAACGCACCAAAGGTATCAAAATCAAATTTAAAAGGAACCAGTCTTGATATCAAGAAATTCTAGCAAAATATCTGGACTTATAGCAACTTCATGGATTCTCTCGAGTCAAAGATTCATATGTAGACGTGGTTCAGTTAAATCTTCAAAAAATATTACTATATACCAGTAGTAATTTTGTGAATTTGCTTACAAATAAACTGGAAATAAAGCATAGCAGGAATATTTCCATATTTTAGCAGGCCCACCATTTCCGATGATCTGCAAAAAATAGGGGTTTAGTCTTTAATGCAACTTGCTTTGGAGTTTTTTTAAAATAAAAAGAACAGCAAAAAGAATGGACTCCTCACAACTTCAAGTAGTAGTTGCAACTTACAATTTCAATTACAACTTCAAGTCAATTTCAATTTATTAAAAACATTAAATTGTAAATTGAAGTCAACTTCAATTTGAAACAAAATATTAGTTGAACATTCAAGTTCAACTTCAATTCAACTTACCAATAAAGCTTTTTATTTGAGAAGCATATTCAATTCAACTTCAAGTTGCTGAAATACAAATAATTGACAGTTGAAGTTGATCAATTGTCAATTTCTGAACGAATTAAACATGCGCGTTGGGAAAAGTTTTGGAGTAAATTTGGGGAGTCCACTGGTTGTTTTTATGAACTAAAGATACAGGGCCACGCTGCTGGCAACGCAAATCTCCTGAAATCTAATTCAAGCACAATGTATATTGCGTCAAAATTATTCTTTCATGTAATCAACGTTATTCGTTATGAGTGAGGAATGGGAGGAAATGTTTCATTTAATTGTTAGTGCAGACTCAGAAGATGGTCCAAGCAGTCATCTAAAAACAAAAACGAAATCCTTGGAAAAACAAGAATATGTATTAGGGCTCCTCACAACTTCAAGTAGTAGTTGCAACTTACAATTTCAATTACAACTTCAAGTCAACTTCAATTTATTTAAATAATTAAATTGTAAATTGAAATCAACTTCAATTTGAAACAAAATATTAGTTGACCATTCAATTTCAACTTCAATTCAACTACCAAATAAAGCTTTTCATTTGAGAAGCATAGCCAATTCAATTTCAAGATGCTGAAGTACAAATAGTTGACAGTTGAAGTTTATTAATTTACAACTTATGAATGAATTAAATATGCTCGTTGGAAAAAGCTTTGTAGTGAGTTGCGTGAATCCACCGGTATTTTTAATGAAAAAAGATACTACGCAACGCTGTTGGCAACTCAAAGCTCCAGAAATCTCGTTCATACACAATCTAGAATGGCTTTAAAATAATTCATGGGTTTAATCAACGTTATTATTATGCTTGAAGAAAGAGAGAAAATCGTTTAGTTGGTAATGGATACTCGGAAGATGGTTCGAGAAAAATATCAAAGATAGTCGAAGAAAAAGAAATCCTTTGACATAGCAAGCATTATGTATTCACTGACGGAGTTTAGAGTTATCTGAAATTTGGAAACCATTTTGGAGTTTTTGAAGCAAAAATCAATTGCTGTTTCTAAAAAGCTCCTCGGCGTAATTCAGTTTTACATAACTGGTATTAAGTGCAACTTCTTGTAATTTTACGTGTTAAAAGGAATAAACGAGCATGTTGCAAACCATATTTTTTATTTGATATTAAGTAGAAGTATTTAATGGCAAGTTAAATTGTTCGACTCAATTTAAATCAACTTCAGGTCAATTTCAATTCAACTTCAATTTGTACAAATATTAATACTTGTAATTGTCAACTTCAAATAGTGAAGCTATAAGTTGGTTTCCAGTAATTGACTGTCAATTAAAAAATTGATTTACAAATGGTCAAATACAACTACTAGGCCGAAATTGAGTTGAAAATTCAATTTCAAGTACAACTTCAAGTTCAAATAACGTGATAACTTGAGTTGTGAGGAGCCCTAATATGTATTCAGTGACGGTGCCTATTTGTTATTGAATTTTTGAAGTATAAATCATTTGCAGTGTCTAAAACGCTTCTTGGGGAAACTTAGTTTTACCCATTATACTTTTTTATTTTGATATTATGAAGTTTTATTTAATAGCACGTTAAATTGCTCAACTCAATTTAAATCAACTACAAGTCAATTTCAATTCAACTTCAATTTGTACAATTTTTACAACTTGAAATTGCCAACTTCAAATAGTGAAGCTATAAGTTGGTTTCAGGTAATTGACTTCCAATTAAAAAATTGATTTGTAATTCTTCAAATACAACTGTGAGGCCAAAACTGAGTTGAAAATTCAATTTCAAGTACAACTCCAAGGTCAAATAACGTGATAACTCGAGTTGTGAGGAGCCCTAACTCAGGACGGCTTCCTGATGTTCCTCATATGTAACACTTCAAAATGATAGGCAAATGATTCTAACTTTTTATTTTGTCCTCGTCCTCTGGATCTCGCATCAGAATCATTGCTGGTCTCTTCCAACTAGTCATTTTATGGTAATAGAACCTAATCTCCAAGCAATCCATTAGCAGTATGCGCAAAGCGTCCGATCCCGAAGAACAAAATTGCAATCTCGCTAATTGTTTTGAAGATTATCTAATTAAAGTAAAAATCTTATCTAACTGTATCACTGGTCATTTTTAAAGCAATTTTATAGTCACCTCTCTCAAATAACTACAGAATGCGAGTGCATAGGTTTCACCTGTATATTATGTCCCAATTAACAAAATCAAACAATTTTAGCAACTGATTGAGAGTATAAACTTCAAATATGTTTGAAGTTTCAACTGGAAGAGTTTTAATAATTATTATCCGCAATGGGCTGCTAACAGTAAAACAACCTCTGGTGTTCGGCTAATGGGAGTTTCAAATTATGTATTTAACCAACAGACCTTTATTTTATTGCTTTGCTATACATAGGTGGTTTGCTGAAAAACATTGATTTCAAGAGACCCAGATGCTGCCTAATAGGTTCATTTAATATGACCCTAAAAACGCCAGCTTTACTGGTATTGTACTTGAATGGAAACTGGGTTTTTGCAGAATGTTATTGCACTTATTGCAATATATTTTTAAGTCTCGTATTTATTTCTATTGCTCCAAATCTGATTTTAACCACTATATTCTCAAACTGGATGACACCCGAATAAACAAATTCATTATTGTATATGATGATGTAGAATAGCGTTTCTTGCCAATTGAAAGTTAAACGCAATTACTAATTGAACTACTAGTTGCAATTAAAAAACACTTATCAAGTTAATTGCATTTTTCAATTTGAGCGCAAAATTCTACAAAATTCCCGCATCAAGTCATTCCGCTCTAAAACTAATGTAAATAATTATTTGCGATTATTACAAAAATGTTCCGATTTGCACAAAATTAAAGAAAAATAAGTCTAATATTTAGATATGGCTTCTTAAGTTGAACGACGAAAATTTAGGCTTAAAGGAAGGCTACTTCATTTGCGTATCTTTTTCATTATGCATTGCATCTAGATCATTTTATTTAATAAACGTTGTTAAATTTAGTGAAACAGTATGAATATCATTTTGCTACCAGTCTAAAATTCACAGCTCATTTTGCCTCTTCGCCGCCCGAAGAATGTTGTCTAATGTTGACCAGGACCTCGGGCCAGTGTGGCAGAATTCATCAACTAGAATGAAGCATATCTTGCCATATTCTTGTTCTGACGAAGCACTTATGTCAATGTCATGGACAAAGTTATCAAAACTTTCCTCTTTGAAAAGGAATGGTCGGCATGTAGAATGTATAGACCTGCCCATAATGTTAAATGCAGTTACTCCCGTATATGAGAACAGTACAAAATTGAAATCAGGATTGGAATTGGCGTAGTTCTCAGCCAAATACTTGAGGTGATGACACACTACACTCTTCCCGGTGCCCGCAATTCCAGCACCCAGGAGTAATAAAGGAGTCCTAAACTGGCCCTTAATTGGCTGTTTAATATGGCTCTGAACAGAGGCGATTATTTGTAGCTGCTGTAATGTAAGATTTTAAAAGGAATCTTCGGCTCTTGCGTGCAGGTTGGGAGCCATCCCAACTTAAAAATGTTCTCCGTACACCCTTGCATATTAGACTAGTTTTTGCGGGATAGTAGTACACTTCTTTAAAAAGGCAAAATGACAGATTTTGAAAACACAACTAACATACAGTTGCACGTTTAATTTTTACACCTCTTCTACTCTGGAAGCACTTGTGGCAAAGTCTATGATTGCAAAAGTATTTGAAGGAATATAGTTCAATGGTCTGATGAGCAGTTGGAACTACTTGGTTCAATAAATGGTCAAAATGGATGCAGTCATTGTGACATAAGCACGAGCGGGACCGAATTTCCGTCTAAACTAACTTCCATGAATTGTGCTCTTGTAGG